>MU727898.1:8409-41538 GCA_026770625.1 Nicotiana glauca | reverse complement strand
ATAGACACATGAAACACTGGATGCACGGCTGACAAGCTAGGTGGCAAGGTAAGCCTATAAGCCACCTCTCCCACGCGATCAAGAATCTCAAATGGGCCAATGAACCTAGGGCCAAGCTTGCCCTTCTTCCCGAATCTCATCACGCCCTTCATAGGCGATACACGGAGCAATACTCTCTCACCAACCATGAAAGCTACATCTCAAACCTTGCGATCCCCATAACTCTTTTGCCGTGACTGAGCCGAACGAAGCCTATCCTGAATGATCTTGACTTTATCCAAGGCCTCCTGGACTAAATCTGTACCCAACAACCGAGCCTCTCCCGGCTCGAACCATCCAACTGGAGACCGGCATCGCCTACCATACAATGCCTCATAAGGAGCCATCTGAATGCTGGATTGGTAGCTGTTGTTGTAGGCAAACTCTACTAAAGGTAGAAACTGGTCCCAAGAGCCTCCAAAATCAATAACACGGGCTCGGATCATATCCTCCAATATCTGAATAGTCCTCTCGGACTGACCGGAACATAAGCAAGACTACTCATGGTGGCTGACTTCCTACTCAATGCATCCGCCACCACATTGGCTCTCCCCGGGTGGTACCAAATAGTAACATCATAATCCTTCAGTAACTCTAACCACCTTCTCTGCCTCAAATTTAACTCTTTCTGCCTGAACAGATACTGAAGACTCTTGTGCTCGGTGTAATCCTCACACATCACACCATATAAGTAATGCCTCCCAAATCTTCAAAGCATGAACAATGGCTTCTAACTCTAGATCATAGACTGTGCAGTTCTTCTCGTGAATATTCAACTGCCTCGAAGCATAAGCAATGACCCTGCCATCCTGCATCAATACTGCGCCAAGCCCAATACGGGAAGCATCACAATAACAGTATAAGGCCCTGAACCTATGGGCAAAACCAATATCAGTACCATAGTCAGAGCTGTCTTGAGCTTTTGAAAGCTCTCCTCGCACTCGTCTGACCACTTGAACTGGGCACCCATCTGGGTCAATCTGGTCATAGGGGTTGCAACGGATGAAAACCCTTCCACGAACCGACGGTAGTAACCTGCTAACCCCAAGAAACTCTGAATCTCTGCGCTAGAATCAGAAGCATATGCCAAATAAGCTAAATACCCCCTTTCGACCATGCATCGAACCTTAACATATGGAATAACACTGGCATGTCCTAGGGTCCCTCTCCATTCCAATTTGGGGTACATCTGGCAGGGCCAAGGTCATGATCCTGGCGTGAAAATCCAAAATAGCATGATACGGGGACAACCAATCCATCCCTAATATAACGTCAAAGTCCACCATATCTAAGAGAAATAAGTCAACACGGGTCTCAAGACCCTTCAACACAACCACACAGGAACGATGCACCCGGTCAACTACTATGGAGTCGCCCACCGGTATAAATACATAAACAAGAATACCCAAAGCATCACTGGGCATAATCAGGTAGGGTGCAAAATAGGACGACACATACGAATACGTAGACCAAGGGTAAATTAGCACTGAAGTATCTCTAATACAAATCAGAATTATACCTGTAATGTCTGCACCTGAAGACTCAGCCTCTGGCCTAACTGCTGGCTGGCCCCTACCTCTGGTGACCTGAACTCCACCTCTAAGACCTCTACCTCCACCTCTAACACCTCTGCCACCGCCCCTAGCTGGCTGGGCAGGCTTTGGAACCCCCGGTGCCTGAATCATAACATGAGAACTTTGATGCTGGAAGCTGCCATAAACTCGAGGGCAATATCTGACAATGTGCCTCGGATCACCGCAAGCATGGCAAGACCTCGTCTGCTGTGGCTGAGCACCCCTCAACCTCGGGCAAACCTTCCTGTAGTGACCATACTCACCATACTCATAACATCTACACAGACACTGCAGCTGAGGAAACTGGGCTGACCCGGTCGACCTGATCGACCACCTAAAGTACCCTGGGTGACAGGGGAAGCTGACTGAAAAGGCCTGGGAGGATAGCCTCTACCATAAGTACCTCTACCTCTAGACGAGGTACCACTAAATCTGGCTGCATGGCGGGGCCTTTTATCCGACCTATGACCGCCTCGCTGTGGCAGAACCACCTCAACTCCGCGGCCCATATTGGCCGCCTCCTGAAACGTGGCCTCACTCCCGGCTTGAGACGCTGCGCCTGGCTGACCTGCCACATCTGGCTGAACCCCTGGGAGCAAACCCGCTCGAATGACGCTCTCCACTAAGCCCACCAATCTGACCAAAGCGTCCTGAAGAACTGGGGTGGCTATGAATCCCCCTGGGACCTGAGCTGGGCCTACCGGAACTGCTGGGATGGGAACATCCTCCTCAAAACCGACCTGAGGCTCCGCCACTAGGGCCGCTGCTGGGGTCTCGGACTGTGGTGTGGTAGATGAAGAAGCACGTGTTCTCGCCATCTGCGAAAGAACAGAGTAGGAAAGACAATCAGTGTTGAGAAACGGGATCGCACAATAAGAAAGAACAAAAGTGAAACTTTTCTAACTCCGTAGCCTCTGGGGATAAATACAGACGTCTCCGTACCGATCCCTCGGACTCTACCAAGTTTTTCCGTGAGTAGCGAGACCTATGTAACCTAGAGCTCTGGTACCAACTTGTCACGATCCGGATTTCCCACCATCGGGAGTCGTGATGGCGCCTACTGTCGGAGCTGGGCAAGCCAAACAATACAACATTTCTACTGTTTTCTTTTAAACAATTATAATAATCTAAAATAATAATCAAGGTGGAATACTTATAATACTTACTTAAATGCAAACGGAAATGCGAAAATTTTAAAATACACCTCTACCCAGTATCTAGTGTCACTACTCACGAACTGCTAAGAATTTACTAAACACAACCGTTCGAATGAAATATAAAACTATTTGTCTCGAATACATGAGATAACAGACTGAATAAAAAGATAGAGGAGACATCGGGTCCTGCGGATGCCTGCAAGGCTACCTCGGTGTCTCGCTGAGTGGAATGCCAAAACTCGGACTACTACTGCTACTGCTGCCCGAAACCTGTATCTGTGGAAAAGAGCACAGAGTGTAGAATCAGCACAACCGACCCCATGTGCTGGTAAGTGCCTGGCCTAACCCCGGCGAAGTAGTGACGAGGCTAGACAGGACCTATCACAATTAACCTGTACAGATATATGTACAATAACAGGAAATACACAAATTTAAACAACTAAGAGGGAGGGAAGCATGCTATGGGGTACAACAGTTTAAATATAGAAACCATCTGATAAGAAATGAAACCGTACAATAACGGCTGATAAGGAAAATACAGGAAAAGCCCTACATACAAAACAATATAATTGATCCTTACTCCGTTGCAGCGCGCAACCCGATCCTTAATATTTCAATACTGTTGCGGCGTGCAACCCCGATCCTCAATATAATTATACCGTTGCAGCGTGCAACTCGATCCTCAATATAATTATATATACTGGTTAGTGCTGCGGCGTGCAACAGGACCCTTCTGATTAAATATTTTGTTAGCGTTGTGGCGTGCAACCCGACCCTTCCGATATAATTCCTCACTCAACAGCAACAACCAAAGAGGCAAGGAAATAATAAATAGTGGGAGAAATCCACTAAAGGGAATTAAACCATCCAATTAGATCCCGTCAAGGGAGCAATATCAACAACTAAATTCAACAAAACATCATGGCAAGGAAATACCCAATAACTACATGTCCCGTCAAGGGAGGATACAATAAGTACTTTAATCCCGGTAAGGGAAATATTCCATGTACTCAAACCATCCCGGCAAGGGATTTATCACATCTCTGTCCAATTCTTTCGCGTCATACTCAATAGTATTTATCGTTCGAGCCAATGCTCCAAAATGTTAACATTTTATCATTTATCCTCAAACTCTTCACATTATGTAGAAACCATTATTGAACTTGGAAGAGTTCAAAAATATACCAAATCAAGTACAAACAAAGACCCACGATCATGCTAGACACCGGTGTATAGATACTCGTCACCATGCCTATACACCGTACTAGATCATTTAGCAAATAGCAATTAATAATACTCTAATCCTATTCCCTCAAGCTAAAGTTAGATCAAACACTTACCTCGGTCCGAAAATTGAAATCAAGCCTCTAACACCGTCTTTCCTCTAGAACCCAACTCCAAAACAACAATACCTAGCCATAATTAGTTCAATATTATCAATAATGACTCAAAAACACAATCCCATAGCCTAGAAATATAATTCCCATCATTCTTCCAAAAATAGCAAAATCCGACACTGGGCCCACATGGTCCTAACTCGAGGCTCGGACCAAATTCCAATAACCCATAACCCCACGAGTTCAAATATATAATTTATTTTAAGATTCGACCTCAAATTGAGGTTGAATCACCCAAAATTCCAAAAGCCCTAGTTCTACCCAAATCCCCCATTTTCTACCTTGAATTCATGCTTTAGGGCTAGGAAGTTAAAGATTAACGGAAGAAATTAAGAGGAAAAGGAGTTAAGAATACTTACCTAAGAGATTATGGAGAAGAAGAGCTTTAAAAATCGCCTAGGTGCTGTTGGAGAAGAGAGAGTTTCAGAAAATGGGAATAATCCCGTAATGAACACTGTTTTAGGCATTTAAAAATCACTGGACAAAATAACACTACACGTTTGCGACAGTAGGGTCGCGTTCGCGAAGAAGACTGGGCAGTAGGCATCGCATTCGCGAAGTGAAAATGCGAACGCGTAGAAGGAAGATACCAAGCCCAATAATTTTGGCCTATGCGGTCGCGATTGGCCTCACGCGAACGCGAAGAAGAGTGAACCCAAACTATGCGAACGCGATGAGAGGTTGCGAACGCGAAGAAGGCTGGGGCCAGGGCTACGCGAACGCATGGGTTTGATCGCGATCGCGTAGGGAAAAAAACTCCAAAGTTATGCGAACGCGGGAGACTAGCGCGAACTAGAAGAAGGAAGTTTCTGTGCAAAAATTGCAGAATTTCTGATGCATTCTAAGTCCAAAAACACTCCGAACCAACCCCGAAATCACTCCCGAGCCCTCGGGGCTCCCAACCAAACACACACACTAACTCAATAACATCCTACGAACTTGCTCGAGCGATCAAATCGCTAAAATAACGTCAAAATCAAAGAATCAACACCAAAACTCATAATTTTCATTTCAAAATTCATAACTTTCAACTTTAGTTATTTAGGTTCGAAACACGCCAAACGACGTCCGATTTTGACCAAAATTAACAGAAAGCACTTAACGCATATTTAAAACCTGTACCGGTCGTCGGAACCAAAATACGAGCCCGATACCTGTATTTTCTAGCTCATTTTCATTTCTATTTTTCCTTAATAATTTCATAAAACAACTTAACAGAAAAATTCTTTTACCAGGGTTCTGGACATCGAATTTCGACTCCGAGCACATGCCAGTGTCCCATATTTTTCTACGGACCTCTCGGGACCATCAAATCACGGGTCCGGGTCCGTTTACCCAAAATGTTGACCAAAGTCAACTATATCAATATTAATATCATAATTCTTCAAATTTTTCACAGAATTCACATATTTTAACATAAAAACTTTCCGGCTTTGTGCCCAGACTACGCACGCAAATCGAAGCAACTAAAAATGAGGTTTTCAAGGCCTCGGAAGTGCGAAAAAAGGGAAAAATACGTTGATGACCCTTTGGGTCGTCACAGTGTCTCGTTTCTTATCAAAACCATTGCAAATCAACCTGATTACACACGATACGGATAATAATGCATAAAGAAGCTAAAAATGGGAAAAATGGGGCGGTAATACCTGAGACGATGGGTTGGGTCATCACAAGAAGTTAATGCACTAATCGAAATTGATAATCAATAATTTTTGCTTAGAAATACATATGTTCTAGAAGAGCAGGACATGTCAATTAATGACATTACAATGGAAAATGAAATTGTAATTGTTGTGGATGATCAGCACATTGAATCGGTAGAGAGTATTGAAAGAAGGAAAAGGAAAGGAAAAGGAAAGGCAAAAGAATCCCCATCAATAATACTGAAGGAAAATGCGTCATTGGATGATGCAAAACTTGGGTCTGTTTTTCAAGACAAAAATGCTATGATTAGATGCTTTTGCTTAGAAACTATAAAGGAGCATTTTGATTTCTATGTTAAGAGATCAAGTAACACGAGATACTGTTTGGCATGTACTGATGAAAAGTGTGGTTGGACTGTTCGAGGCTCAAGAATTAAGGAGACAACACTTTTTAAAATAGTTAAATTTCAGAGAAGACATGAGAGCTCAGTTTATATTAGAAAATCACATCAAAGACTAGCAACTTCAAATGTAATAAGAGATTACATGATCGACAACTTACGGGACATAGCTACTGAAGTTAAGCCTAAATTTGTTATTTTATAGATGAAAACAACACATGGTATTGATGTTGATTATGGAAAAGCATGGAATGCTATTCAAAAGGGGTTATCTTTATTAAGAGGAACAACTGAACAGAATTATGAGCAGCTGCCATCATATTTGTATATGATGGAACAAAAAAACCCAGGATCATATACAAATATTGTGAGAGATGCAGAAAATAGGTAAATTCCTTATGTTTGATTATAATATAGTTGTCTTCATATATAAATATGGTAAAAAAATATACTGGTTGTTCTTATGTATATTTTACAGGATGTGTGTCTTGTACTAGCTCTATCTCCTGTATATTATACTGGATTAGTTCTCTTTAACGTAAAATTTTATTTTAGTAAGCATTACTTTTTTTGACTGATTTTTTATGTCCATTATTAAATACGGGACATAGTAATTTTACAAAATATAACTGCAGTGTTATATATAAGAAACTGTAATTCTATTTTATTTCATTTTGTCCAGTATATTATACTGGATGTTACTGGTTATCGTCCAGTATATTTTACAGGATGTATGTCTTCTATAAGATTTCTCTCCTATATATTATACTGGGTGAGTTCTGTTTTTTCATGTCCATTATTAAATGCGAGATATAGTGATTTTACAACATATAACTCCAATGTTATATACAGGAAACAAAATATATTACACTAAATGATACTGATTGTCCTCCAGTATGTTATACTGGAATAATATTATAATAAAGTTAATTTTTATTTGATCCCAGTAAATTTTACGGCATGTGTCTAATGGAAGTCTGTTGTCTTTAAGCTTGTTGTCTAGTATATTAATAGTATTCATCCTGTCATATGGTATAACTGAATATTATTTACTTACAATCTACAGGTTTGTTTACATGTTTTTTATGTATGGTGCATCAATTTCTGGGTGGAAGTATTGTAGACCACTGATTGCTGTTGATGTAACATTCCTAAAAAATAAATATAGAGGTGTTCTGTTAGTTGTTGTTACAAAAGATGCAAATAACCAGATTTTTCCAATAGCATTTGGAGTAATGGATTTAGAGAATAACGAGTCATATGAATGGTATTTCAGAGAATTGAGAAAAGTAGGGAGTACTGCCCATTGATAGACTCAAATTCAATGTCAAAGAAAGGGGTATGGAATTTATTGTTGATCTAGACAAAAGAACATGTGATTGTTCTGAATTTCAGCTAGATGAGTTACCCTGTGAACAAGCAATTGCTACAATTGAGAGTATATCAAAAGAAATCGGCATTTTGCTCAGCCTATTATTCAAGGGAGTTTTGGTTGAAAACATATGAAGGGCAAATAAATTCTATAGGTGATTCAATAACATGGGTTATACCAGACACTATTAAATCAGAAATCACTAAGCCTCCAGATGCAAAAGTACTTCTAGGAAGACGACAAAAGAATCGACATGTTTCCGGCACAGAATTGAAGAAGGAACGAAGATGTAGTCGTTGCAAAAAATATGCGCATAACAGAGCAAATTGCACAAATTCTGCTGCAGTTCATCCTTATGCAAGAAAATATAGGAAAAAATTGATTGATTGTATACAATAGTATTGCATTGCCTGATGTAATCCCAGATAAGATCTTCGCTATTCTTGTTTGATTATAATATAATGTCCTTCATATATAAATATGGTATAAAATATACTAGTTGTTCTCCAGTGTATTTTACAGGACGTGTGTTTTGTAATAGCTCTCTCTCCTGTATATTATACTGGGTGAGTTCTGTTTAACCTAAAACTTTGTTTTATTAGGTATTACTTTTTTTTACTGATTTTTCTAGTTCATTGTTAAATACGGGACATAGTGGTTTTACAACAAATAACTCTAGTTTAATATACATGAAATAAAATATTATATTATATAATTCCATTTTATTTTATTTTGTCCAGTATATTATACTGCATTATATTTTACAGGATGTGTGTCTTGTATAAGCTTTCTCTCATGTATATTATACTGGGTGAATTCTATTTAATCTAAAACTTTGTTTTATTAGTCATTACTTTTCTTGAGCACATTATATACCTTCATAAGTAGCATTTCCAGCATAATTTATAGGGAGTAACCAAAATTGGACGAATTTATCATAAAAAAATTTGAATTATTAAAGGTCGGTACTGAATACGGGATATAGTGCTTTAACAATATATATCTCCAGTGTAATATATAGGATCTAAAATATTAAATTATTTAATTCCAATAAATTTTTCTACATACGGAGTTTCCACTATTTTGCACTTCTCCATTATAATATATTGGTTTATATACTTCATAAGTACCATTTCCAACATATTTTATAGGGAATAACGAAAATTGGTCAAATTTAACGTAGAAAATTCAGGATTTTTTACGACTAGTAGTAAACACGGGAGACAGTGGTTTAACTACATATGCATCCGGTAGAATATACAGCAAACAAAATTTTAAATTATTTAATTCGTGATATAGCTACTAATACTATATGTGGGATTATTTGATTTTTTCACATTTCACGTAATTATATACAATAGTATTGCATTGCCTGATTATCCTGGATAACATCTTTGCTATTCTTGTTTGATTATAATATAATGGCATCCATATATAAATATGGTGTAAAATATACTAGTTGTTCTCCAGTATAGTTTGCAGGATGTGTGATTTGTAATAGCTTTCTCTCCTGTATGTTATACTAGGTGAGTTCTGTTTAACCTAAAAACTTTGTTTTATTAGGTATTACTTTTTTTTAGTGATTTTTCATGTCCATTGTTGAATACGGAACATAGTGGTTTTACAACATATAACTCCACTTTAATATATATGAAACAAAATATTAAATTATATTATTCCATTTTATTTCAATTTGTCCAGTATCCAGTATATTTTACAGGATGTGAGCCTTGTATAAGCTCTCTCTCCTGTATATTATATTGGGTGAATTTTGGTTAATCTAAAACATTGTTTTATCAGTCATTACTTTTCTTGAGTGCATTATATACCTTCATAAGTAGCATTTCCAGCATAATTTATAGGGAGTAACCAAAATTGGATGAATTTATCATAAAAATTTTTGAATTATTAAAGGCCAGTATTAAATACGGGATATAGTGTTTAACAATATATATCTCCAGTGTAATATACAGGAACTAAAATGTTAAATTATCTAATTCCAGTAAATTATTCTACATACAGAACTCGTCCAGTATAATAAACTAGAGAAAAAGCTTACACACAGTTGACGTCCCGTAAAATATACTGGATTGAAACAAAACTCAACTATATGCTACCCAAATAGAACTCGTCCAGTATAATGTAATGGAGAAAAATCTTACACACAGGTGACGTCCCGTAAAATATATAGTATTTAAACAAAACTCAATTATATGTTAGCCCTAACAGAACTCGTCCAGTATAATATACTGGAGAAAAAGCTTACACACGGGTGATGTCCCGTAAAATATATAGCATTGAAACAAAATCTCAACTATATGCTAGCCCAAACAGAACTCATCCAGTATAATAAACTGGAAAAAAATCTTACACACAAGTGACGTCCCGTAAAATATATAGCATTGAAACAAAACACAACTATATGCTAGCCCTAACAGAACTCGTCCAGTATAATATACTGGAGAAAAATCTTACACACAGGTGACGTCCCGTAAAATATACTTGATTGACACAAAACTCAACTATATGCTACCCAAACAGAACTCGTCCAGTATAATATAATGGAGAAAAATCTTACACACAGGTGACGTCCCGTAAAATATATAGCATTAAAACAAAACTTAAGTATATGCTAGCCCAAATAGAATTCATCGAGAAAAAGCGTACACATAGATAACATCCTGTATATTTAAAACCCTAACAATACTAAAATCAAACTAAAACCTAACGAAACAACAATAAGAACGAAAATTCAAACATATTATTGTAAAAACAACACTCACCCAGATAATTTTGAAGAAAATTAGACAAGATTCGAAGAAAAGTGGTTTGACGAAAGAAAAATCCTTCCGCAATGATATGCAAACAAAGAGGCGGGCGATAAAAAGTAAAAAGTAACTACACGGTATGTTAAATAGTTCAAAGGCAATTATGTCATTTGCCACTATTTTTTAAGTTAAACTGGCTACAAATCGATGACATCACCGATGGTGGCTATTTTTCGATAGCCAACTGTAAAAGTGGTTATGCCACGCGATTTTGACTCAATATGAGAGTGTCGGGACATTTGCATTTATATTCATTTTTTGGATCACATTTTAATTTGTGTTTGCTTTGTAAAAAATAGTTACAAGTGTACCCGCTTTTACGCGTAACTTCAGCATACGCGCTGAAGTAGCAAAGACAATCACGCAAAACTTCAGCATTCTAGTAGACGGACCTGAAGTAGCAAGTGTGCTAAAATTTTTGTTTGTAATTGCTGAACTTAAGCATAGTAGCTAAAGTTTTGTTCCCTATTTGCTGAAGTTTTTGTTTGTAATTGCTCTAAATAAGTTGAAGTGTTTTTGTCATGGATTCATTAGTTTTGTCATTAAGCTTTTTCAAAAACTTCAGTAGAAGATGCTGAGTTATTTAGTTCATTTATAAAAACTTCTGCACTAAATAAGCTGAAGTTTTTTTGCCCTGGATAAGCTTTTTCAAAAACTTCAGTCGAAGCTATTGAAGTTATTTAGTTCATTTATAAAAACTTCAGCACTAAAAGCTGAAGTTTTTTTGGTCCTGGATTCATTAGTTTTGTCGTAAAGTTTTTTCAAAAACTTCAACAGAAGATGCTGAAGTTATTTAGTTCATTTGTAAAAACTTCAGCACTATATAAGCTGAAGTTTTTGAAAAGGCTTTCTAACATACTAGATAAATAATCAGATTGTCAATAGTATCTAAATTATAAATTTTTAAAATAATAAATGTGAAAAGATCAAAATTATCATTGTCTACTAACTTACATACGTGGACATATTCATAAATTATTGTCTACTAATTTACGTAATTATTTATAGTTTATTTTTAAATAATCTAATAAATATATTTATTGCAAGCATCCCATATCGCAGCACCAATAGCAGTAGAAGAAAGAAGAAGAAGAAAACAAAGGAGGAGAAGGAGGAGAAGGAGAAAGGGGGTTGAAGTTATTTAAAAAGTGGGTACAAGTTACAACTTTTTAAAAAATGGATATAAGTTAAATGGGGCAACCAAATAAGGCACCCCGTGCAATTTTTACAAGTGCGGGCATACAAAGTACCTGGGGCGGGTCGTTGGGCTTGATATTCAATGAGTTCAATCAGACTTATTATTTAAAGCTCGACTAGAACATAGGACTGTAGCAAAGCCTATGGGCCCTGTGTCTCTATATGGCAATAATTGCAGATAGTACTTTTACTTTACATGTGTTATGAAACAATAAAAGAAGAAGAGTATTGCAGAGAAAAATAGAGAGAAGAGAATTCGTATTGATATGAAATGATTTACAATGGGGTAAGACAACTCTATTTATAGGGGAAAATGACTTAGTCACAAAGTAAAACTCTCTACAAGAGAGACATTCACTCCAAATAGAATTCTATTCATAACACTCCCCCTTGAATGTCTACTAAGTAATATGCCTCATTAAAACCTTAACTAAAATAAAACCCAATGGGAAAAAATTCTATAAAAGGAAAAAGAGTACACATATCTACAATACGTCTTTTGGTTGCCTCGTTAAAAACTTTGCAAGGAAAACCCAGTGGGACAAAACCTTGTAAGGAAAAAAGAGTACAACACATATTAACTCCCCCTGATGAGAGCATCAATTCACATTTTTGAGCATTTGCATTCCAATCTTGCGCACCATCTTCAAAAGATCATTGATAGAGATTTGATGAACAAATCAGGCATATTAACTTGAATGAATATATTGCACCTTGAAATCATCATCCCTGATAGATGTATTGTCTTCATATGATCTTGTTAGAATAATCATTTCAATATCTTCACATAGAGGTGAAAACTCTTGCTATTATATTATCATGCATATAGTTATAGCAAGATACATTTGTGCACAAATTGCATTGAGGAGGTGGTACTTCAAGATCAAGAATTATATATGCTTCAAGCAACTTAAATCCTTCATGGATTGTCATACAAGTTAAGTCATATAAGCCATATAGTAGACTTTAGATGCATCTCAAGTTTTCATGTCATGATAGACATATAAGATATTTAAAACTGATTGCACATACCATTGACTTTATACTTTTAAGTATTTGAACTACATGTTCAAAATTGCATGTCTTTCATATGAATTCAAATTATACTTGAATTGTGGCTCTTCCATTTGCCAAATATTTTTGTGTCTATATTCGATAGACTTAAGATCCTCATCTATATTAGTGCTATGATAGATGTCGTCGACAAATATTTTATATCGGTTCCAATATTTTTTTCATAACGACATAACATAGAGATCTTTTCATTCATATATTCAGGTACCTGAATCTCTCATGAGATTTTATGAAGTTTTAAGTCATGTGATCTTCTAGATCACTTGCCTCCTTTATTATGATCATTTTGATCATTTACTCATCTTCTTTATCAAGAAGTTTATTTGAAACCAATTTGTATATACTCTTTAAGCGTACCATAGACTTTGTCCTTCTAGGATTTAATAGAAGCATTTACAATGAGAGTTACTTTCTTTGGGTCAGCAAATGCGTCTGGCATGCTTTGCAATATATTGCACATGAATTACCTTTTATGAACTTCAAGTTCATTTTATCTTATTCGAGGATCTATATGAACAAATGATAATTCATTCCACGTAACTTTTTCTCATTGTTTATCATGTCTCCCCCTCATTTTAGAAAAACTAACTTATTTTCTCAACTTTGAGAACTCATCATTGTGCTTTATGGTGTTAATCAAAATATACATTGCACATTAATAACAATAAGATGGAATTATTTGGTTCCTGACCATGAACCACTTGTGAGGGGAGAAAATAATATACTTTTGTATATAACGTATATCAAACTGATATACAAAACTTTGTTCTCATAAGCAATTGTTTAGCTATTAAGTGGAGGCACTCAATAAATTATTTTGCTAAACCAGCTGTGATGTAAACCAACTTATCAAGATAAACTATTTTGAATAAAAAATCTGAAAATTATGCTCTAAATCAAATTATTGAGCAAGTTACCTCGCAAACACCATGTTGCAGGTTAATAATAATCGCACATGTAACCATCTCATAGATGCATCTTATGTGATATACATAGCAGGTGAATGAGCTCATACTAACCTTTGATATTTCCAGCATTCATGGGATTCAATCCCAATTTTAATTGGTTTATAAATTAATGAGAACAAGCAATGTAAGAGAATTCTAAAGAACTTTCTAGCTCTTTAATATTTACCCATGTGAATTCTCTATTATTTTTGCACATCATACTTAAATTGATATGGCTAAACCAATTATACAAAGTGAATAAATTATCAACATTGATAAACTTAAGATTTACACTATGACGTGTGCAATTATCAATAAACTTCAAGTTTATTATGATATGGGTTTTTATATCAATAAACATCCACTTTATTGTGGTATTCTTTTATTTGTGTAGTACAAACTGGAGAATAAAGCGAGTAGCTTTTTACATACATATTGCTCCGCTACAAAATTGTAGTAGTAGATGATATTAAATCTTTCTTTTATTTATAGTCTAAATATAACCAACCGCTTTAGCGAATACTTTAAAAACTCAATTAAGTTTCTTTGAGACTTACTACAATACAATACCTTATTGGTAATCAATTGTGTTTCTCCAAAATAGTAATAATTGGCTCTTCCAGAGCTCTCAATTAATTTTGTACTTCCATAGATTCATCATCCATGTGTGAATATCTCTTTTAAAGAGAAAGTTATACCATTATAGGTATGGTCAAAATTATATGCAAGATGTGTTTCTTGCATTACCGTGGTCTTTTAATAATCACAACGCCAAAATATTTTGACGTACAATAGGTACGTGACCAATGACCATTCATGCCATAATAATGTCATTATTTTCTTATATCATCTCAAACTTTCTTCTAGAGGTGAATATGGTATGTTCACTACCACTAGCACATTCATATTCTTTGAAGAATGAATATATATTCATAAATCACATGTTGTCACATTCAAATCATGAATGGACCATATCCATCTATGTGTGCGTCCCGACCCCAACCCAGTCGTGATGGCGCCCAGCACCCTACTAGGCAAGCCCGACCTTGTTACCACAATTCCCCATAATTAGACAGATTCCAGATAATTAACACAAAATATTAAAGGTCTAGAATAACTGATAAAGGGCGGAAATTACCAGAATACATAATATAGTCCCACTAGGACCCGGTGTCACGATCATGAGCCTCTAAATACAGAGTTATAATCCTAACACAAGTTTGTCTAAAAGCTGGAAATACAGAATGTAAAGATAGAGATAGAAGGGAGAATCTTCGGCTGCAAACGCCATACAGCTACCTCGAATACTCCCGGAGAATGCCTCTGGAACTGTGGTCAAAGCTCACTCAGCCTGTGAATGCCCTAGATCTGCAAACAAGGTGCAGGGAGTAAAGTGAGTACTCCGACCTAGTGATTAATAAAAATAAATACAGTTCGAAGGTAAGAAAACACAGTAAATATACGAAGTAAGCTATAATCCAAATATAGAGCAATGCATGGGACTGAACAACTGAACAACAATTAAAGATACAAATGCATGAATGCAGTGCAATGCAATGCACATGATGGTACATTCCAGTACCCATTGCGACGTGCAGCCCGAGCTACCCATAATCATTTATCGTCGACTGCGCTCACTGGGGGTGTGTACAGACTCCGGAGGGGCTCCTACAGTCCAAGCGCAATATCAAGCCATCTCGTGGCATCAATCAAATTCTGGTCAGTCATTGTTACCTAACCCATTTACATCATATAGTGCCATTGTCACTGTTGTTTCAAGTTTCTGCTGCGGCGCGTAGCCCGAGCCACCCATAATGTTTCAAGTAACATCACACAGTGCCATTGTTACCACTGTTTTGAAGTCACTGCTGCGGCGCCCAGCCCGAGCCACCCATGATCAGTCCAAAAAACATTATAAGCCCCATGGGCATTTATAAAACAGTAGTTCTCAGCCCGAATTAACATTTAAAATATCGTTTGAGTTTTCAAAACTTAGAAATATGGCTGAGTTTGCAAAACAGTATTTAAAACCTTGGACTGAAACCAAATGATATGCAAGTCATGCTAAAGCAGTAATATCAATCCCCGAAGGATTCTACAAGTCGACACAAGGTACCAAACATGGCATCTAGCCCAGTAAATATCAATAAAGTATGTATGTCAATCACTAGTATAGTATAAATATCACACGAGATGGACCAAGTCACGATCCCCAATAGTAACCGACCCCGCACTCGTCATGGAGTGTGTGTCACGCCTCAATATAGCGTTACGACGTGAAAGTCTGGGGTTTCAAACCCTTAGAGCAGCATTTACATCTATTACTCACCTCTAGCCGGCCAAATACTACTCCGCGATGCCCTTTCCTCTCGTATCGACCTCCTCGCGTGTCGAATCTGGCCAAAACCACAATGAATACATTACAATAGGCTAAGGGAATATAACCCAATCGAAAAAACTCGAAAATCACCCAAAAACACGAAGTTGGCAAAACCCGAGCCTTGGGTCCACTCCTCAAAAAATTATAAAATTAACATCAACGGATTCCTTATCTCGCTACAAGTCCAACCATACCAAATTTAACTATTTCCCATATCGTTTCGACCTTCAAATCCTCAAAAATGTCTAAGAGGGTTTTTAAGCTTTTCTCCCTTAAATTCATGGATTATCGACAAAACATGCAATAAATTCGAGTAATATAACCAAAATTTAGTTAAGAACACTTAGCCCATTGTTCTCTATGAAAATCTGCCCAAAAATCGCCTTATCCGAGCTCCAAATCGTTACAAATGGGAAATGGGAACGAAGTCCCATTTCCAGAACTTAAACTCTCTGCCCAGGCCTATTTTCGCTTCTGCGGTTTCCCTCATTTTGCCCAAGACCGCTTCTGCGGTCCATTTTTCGCAAAAGCGAGACCGCCTATGTGGTCCAAGTGTCCGCTTCTGCGAAAGCTGCATAAACTCCATGTTCCGCTTCTGCGACTCCCCTTTCGCTTCTACGGAACCGCTTCTGCGGTCCATTTCTGTAGAAGCGAGAACACCAGATACAAGAACCCTTCAACAGCCTCCAAACTCCAAATTTCTTCCCGTTAGCCATCCGAAATCACCCCGATGCCCCCGGGACCTCAACCAAAAATACCAATATATCCCATAACGTTATACAAACTTGTTCCAATTATCAAAACACGCCAAAAAACACAAAAATCATCAATTTACCACGGATTCAAGCCTAAGTTTATCAAATTCTTCCGAAACTCACATTCAATCAAAAACCTGACCAAACGACGTCCGAATGACCTAAAATATTGCACATATATCCAAAATCACCTAACAGAGCTGCAGCAACTCTTGAAATTCCATTCCGACCCTCAGATCAAAATCACACCTATCAATAGGAATTCGCCAAAATTCAAACTTCGCCAATTCAAGCCTAATTCTACACCGGACCTCCAAATTCAATTCCGATCGCACTCCCAAGTCACAAATCAACCCCCGAAGCTAACCGAATTACCGGAATTCACATCCGAGCCCTCTAACTATATAGTCAACTTCCGATTGACTTTCCCAAAACAAGCTTCATTCGAAGAAGCTAAGTTCCTCATTTCCAACTAAAACCAATCCAATTCTACCCGATCAACTTAAATACTGATATTGAAACATGGTGCAACATAATATTGGGGAAACAGGGCAGTAACTCACGTGAAAACGGGTCAGGTTGTCACATCCTCCCCAACTAAAACAGACGCTCGTCCTCGAGCGAGTCAAGAAACATACATGGAGTCTCAAACAAGTGAGGATATCTGCTCCGCATCTCCCGCTCAGTCTCCCAAGTAGCCTCTCTAAGGGCCGACCTCTCCACTGCACCTTCACCGAAGCTATATACTTTGACCTTAATCTCCGAACCTCACGACCCAAAATAGCCACTAGCTCCACATCATAGGTCAAATCATCATCCAACTGTACAGTACTGAAGTCCAACACATGAGATGGGTCCCCAACATACTTCCGGAACATAGACACATGAAATACCGGATGAACTCCCGACAGGCTGGGTGGAAAAGCAAGCATATAGGCCACCTCCCCAATCCTCCTAAGGATCTCAAAAGGGCCAATGAACCTCGGACTCAGCTTCCCTTTCTTCCCGAACCGCATGACGCCCTTCATAGGCGAAACCTTCAACAAGACCTTCTCGCCCACCATATAAGATACATCTCGGACCTTCCGGTCCGCATAACTCTTCTGACGCGACTGAGCTGTACGAATTCTCTCCTTGATCACTTTCACCTTATCTAAGGCATCCTGGACTAACTCGGTCCCCAACAACCTAGCCTCGCCGGGCTTAAACCAACCAACCGGAGATCTACACCATCTCCCATATAAGGCCTCGTGCGCCATCTGAATGCTGGATTGATAGGTAAGCAAACTCTGCAAGAGGCAAGAAATCAGCCCAAGAACCTCCAAAGTCAATAACACAGGCACGCAACATGTCCTCCAATATCTAATGGTACGCTCGAACTGCCCGTCCATCTGAGGATGAAACGCTGTGCTCGAATACTACCTCGAATACTCCCGGAGGGTTTTTAAGTTTTTCTCCCTTAAATTCACGGAGTATCGACAAAACTTGCAATAAATTTGAGTAATATAACCAAAATTTAGTTAAGAACACTTAGCCCATTGTTCTCTATGAAAATATGCCCAAAAATTGCCTTATCCGAGCTCCAAATCATTATAAATGGGAAATGGGAACAAAGTCCTATTTCCAGAGCTTAAACTCTCTGCCCAGGCCTATTTCCGCTTCTACGAAAGCTGCCCAAACTCCATGTTCCGCTTCTGCGACTCCCCTTTCACTTCTATGGAACTGCTTCTGCGGTCCATTTCCGCAGAAGCGAAAACACCAGATACCAGAACCCTTCAGCAGCCTCCAAACTCTAAATCTCTTCCCGTTAGCCATTCGAAATCACCCCGAGGCCCCTGGGACCTCAACCAAGAATACCAATACATCCCATAACGTTATTCAAACTTGTTCCAATTATCAAAACATGCCAAACAACAAAAAAATCATCAATTCACCACGGATTCAAGCCTAAGTTTATCAAATTCTTCCGAAACTGACATTCAATCAAAAACCCGACCAAACGACATCTGAATGACCTAAAATTTTGCACACATATCCAAAATCACCTAACGGAGCTACAACAACTCTCGAAATTCCATTCTAACCACGGATCAAGATCTCACCTATCAACCGAAATTCACCAAAATTCAAACTTCGCCAATTCAGGCCTAATTCTACACCGGACCTCTAAATTCAATTCCAATCTCACTCCCAAGTCACAAATCAACCCTCGAAGCTAACCGAATCACCGAAATTCATGTCCTAGCGCTCTAACTATATAGTCAACTTCTGGTTGACTTTCCCAAAATAAGCTTCCTTCTAAGAGTCTAAGTGCCTCATTTCCAACTAAAACAAATCCAATTCTACCCGATCATCTCAAATACTGATATTGAAACATGGTGCAATATAATATGGGGGAAATGGGGCGGTAACTCACGTGACGACGGGCCGGGTCGCCACAGTGTGCTTTACAAAATCTCATGTCAAATCGATGACAAATATTACTTTCACATAGTGAATGATTATTTTGAGAATACTTATTGTTCTCATTACCATAATGATGACGATATAATTTCATCTATTGCCACGTCCACATCCATTGATTACTCATGGTAATAAATTTGTCTTCTTTCAGACTTATCACATATTGCTATCACATTCTCTTAAGGGAAGGAGAATGGAGCAAATTCAATGGGACGGATTTTCATTCTTTGCCCATAATCATACATGAATTTGATCATGGCGAGCAAATTCATATATGATTGTGGGCAAAGAATGAAAAACCGTCCCATTGAATTTGCTCCATTCTCATTCCCTTAAGAGAATGTGATAGCAATATGTAATACCTCTGAAAGAAGACAAATTTATTACCATGAATAATCAATGGATGTGGACGTAGCATTAGACGAAATTATATCGTCATCCTTATGATAATTAGAATAATAAGGACTCTCAAAATAATTCGTCACTCTCTGAAAGTAATATTTGTCATTGATTTGACATGAAATTTTATAAAGCAAATATAGATGATTATGGTCCATTAATTATGTGAATGTCACAACATCTGATTTATGAATACATATTCATTCTTGGAAGAATATGAACGTGCTAGTTGTAGTGAATATACCATACTCATCTCTAGAAGGAGGTTTGAGATGATATAAGAAAATAATGTCATTATTATGGCATAAATGGTCATTGGTCACGTACTTATTGTACGCCAAAATATTTTGGCATTGTGATTATTAAAAGACAATGGTAATGCAAGAAATAGATCTTGCATATAACGTTTACCATAACCGTAGTGGTGTGTCTTTCTCTTTAAAAGAGATATTCACCATACGATTTTGATGAATGTGTGGTAGTACCAAATTAATTGAGAGCTCTGGAGGAGCCATTTATTAATATTTTGGAAAAATACAATTGATTACCAATAAGGTATTGTGTTGTAGTAAGTCTCAAAGAAACTTATTCAGTTTTTAAAGTATTCGCGAAAGCGGTTGGTCATACTGAGACTATAAATAAAGAAAAGATTTAATATCTTCTATTACTACTACTTGTAGCGAGATAATAAGTATATGAAAAGCTACCCGCTTTATTTTCCAGTTTGTATTACACAAATAAAAGAATGTCACAATAAAGAGAAGTTTGTTGATATAAACCCCCATATCATAATAAACTTGGAGTTTATTGATAATTGCACACGTCATGATATAAATCTGAAGTTTATCAATATTGATAATTTATTCAGTTGGCATAATTGGTTTATCCATATCAATTGAAGTATGATATGGAAAAATAAAAGAGATTTTATGTAACGACCCGGTCGTCGTTTTGAGTACTAGCACTTCGTTCAGCAGTCTGAGGCCATGAGCAGCTTCATTTCAGGTGTCATGACTTATACGCATGGCTGGGATTAAATTTCGGGAAGTTCAGAGTTGATTTGGGAAGAGAATTCTTATTTTGGAAGCATAAAGTTGAAAGAATGAATTAGGATAGGAATTTTGAGTAAACGACCTCGGAATCGGGATCTGACGGTTCCAACATGTTCGTATGATGATTTCAGACTTGGGCGTATGCCCGAATAGGGTTTTGGATAAACTAGTAGCATTTTGGCGCCTATTGTGGAAGTTAGCAGTTTGGAAGAAATTTCTTAAGTTGGCTTGAAGTGCAATTCAGTGTTATCAATGCCTGTTTGGAATTTCAAGACTAGGCATAGTTCCGCATGGTGATTCTGGAGTTGGGAGCGCGATCGAAAGTGAATTCGGAGGTTCGTAAGTCATTTTGAAGCCATTTGGCTAAAGATAAAAATTTGAAGGTTTTTGAGAAGTTTGACCAGAGGTTGACTTTTTTATATCGGGGTTAGAATCTGATTCCGGAAGCTAGAGTAGGTTTGTAATGTCAAATATGACTGGTGTGCAAAATTTGAGGTCAATCGGACGTGATTTAATCGGTTTAAACATCGGAAATAGAAGTAGGAAAGTTCAAAGTTCATAAAGCTTGAATCGGGGTGTAATTCATGGTTTTAGCATTGTTTGTTATGATTTGAGGCCTTGAGCAAGTCCGTAATGTGTTTTGGGATTGGTTGGTAGTTTTGGTTGGGGTCTTGGGAGCCTCGGGTGGATTCCGGGTGGCTAATGGATCAAAAAATGGAATTTGGGAAGGCTTGAGGTTGCGGCTTCTATCATAACCACATCTGCGGTTCTTGGACCGCAGAAGTGTGACTGCAGATGCAGCCAAAATCTCGCAAAAGCAGAAGGGGCCAAGCCCAAGGAAACCGCAGAAGCGGTTCCGCTTAAGTGGCCCCCAGACCGTAGAAGCAGTCAGCTTCCTCTTGCCCAAAGCTGCAGAAGCGGCCAAAAATCGCAGAAGCGACATCCGCAGAAGAGGAAAATGCACCGCAAAAGTGGAAGTACCTGGAGGCAGCAAGGTTGTTTTAAAACGTGGGTTGAGTTCATTTCTCTCATTTTTCATGGCTTGGGGCGATTTTGGGGAGTTTCAAGAGGGGATTTTCGTCATTTAATGATTGAGGTAAGTTATCCTCACCCATTTTGAGTTAAATACATCAATTTTGTAAGGAATTGGGCATGAAAATTTGTATAAAAGTTGAGGTTTTGGTAGAAAACCTAAAAAATTATATTCTTGGAATTTAGCCACGATTTTGAGTATGGAATTAGGAGAAAATCATATATTTGAGTTAGTGAGTTCATGGTTAATCTTTATCTTCGAAAATTTTTAGATTCCGGACACGTGGGCCCGAGGTCGTTTTGGTCAACTTTTCGATCGGAATTGGGAATTTCTATAGATTAGATTGTAATGAATAATTGAGCATATATTAATGGACTTGCATGACTGTTGGCTAGTTTTGGAGCGTGGTGCATCAAGTGGAGCCTTCAGAAGAATGTAGATTGCCGGTTATGAGTCTTCGAAGTGAGGTGAGTCTCTTTTCTAATCTTGTGAGGGGGAATCCACCCCATAGGTGAGTTAAATTGGTTATGTGCTCCTATTTGTGGGGGGCTATTGTGATGACCCAAAGGTTCATCACTGGTTTTCTCTTTTATTCCGCACTTTCGAGGCCTTGAAAACCTCATTTTTTACTTGCCTCAATTCGCGTACCCAGTCCGAGCGCATAGCCGGAAAGCTTATATATGAGTTCTGTGTGAAAAATGGTGAATTTTGATATTAATATGATTAAAGTTGACTTTGGTCAACATTTTGGGTAAACGGACCTGTACCCTAGATTGGACGGTCCCAGAAGGTCCGTAGAAAAATATGGGACTCGGGTATGTGCCCGTAGTCGAAATTCGAGGTCTAGAACCCGAGTAAAAGAATTTTTTAGTTAAATTGTTTTTCTAAAATTATTAAGGAAATTGGAAATAAAAATTGATTAAAAGACTATGGTATCGGGCTCGTATTTTGGTTCCGATGCCCGGTACAGGTCTTAAATATGTGTTAAGCGCTTCCTGGGAAGTTTGGTCGAAATCGGACATCGTTTGACGTGTTTCGGACCTAATTATCTAAAGTTAGAAATTTAAGAAGTTTGAAATGTAAATGATGATTTTGAGGCTTGATTCATTGATTTTAATGTTGTTTTGGCGATTTGATCGCTCGAGTAAGTTTGTAGGATGTTGTTGAGTTAGTGTGTGTGTTTGGTTAGGAGCCCCGAGGGCTCGAGAGTGTTTCGGAGGTGTTCAGAGGTGTTTTGAACTTAGGAGAAGTAGCAGATTTTCTGTAAGTTTTGCACAGTTCTTGGCTTCTTCGCGTCCGCGGCCTCCAGCTCGCGATCGCGTACCTGTAGGCTTCCTTTCTTTGCGTTTGCGTAGTAGTCCCCCGCATTCGCGTAATTCAGCCTCCCCCCTTCACTGCATTCGCGATTCCCCTATCGCGTTCGCATATAACAGTCCCTGGACCCCCCAGCATTTTCTTCTACGCGTTCGCGTTCCCTTTCACGCGTTCGCGATGAATTGCCCAGTTTACCCTTTGCGAACGCGGCCCCTTTCCCGCGAACGCGAAGGGCAATTTTGCCCAGCAAATTTTTAAGTTCAAAATAGTAGACATTACGGGATTATTCCCATTTTTCATAAACCTTGTCTTCTCCACAGCACATAGGCGATTTTAAGAGCTATTCTTCACCAAAGCTTCATAGGTAAGTGTTCCTAACTTTATTCCCTCTTAATTTCTTCAACTAATCACTAATTTCCTAGCCCTAAATCATATAATCAAAGTAGAAATTAGGGGATTTTGGATAGAGTTAGGGTTTTGCGAATTTTGGGTGATTCAACCTCAATTTGGGGTCAAATCTTAAAACAAATTATATATTTGAACTCGTGGGGTTATGGGTGCCTAGGTTTTGGTCCGAGCCACGTGTTTGGACCATGTGGGCCTGGTGTCAAATTTTGGTATTTTTGGAAGAATGCTAGGAAACTCATTTCTAGGCTATGGGATTATGTTGTTGAGCCTTTATTGATACTATTGAATTAATTATGTCTAGATACCATTGTTTTGGAGTCGGAATTGTAGAGGAAAGGCGGTATTTGAAGAGTGATTGCTATCCTTTGGACCGAGGTAAGTGTTTGATCTAACTCTGGCTTGAGAGAATAGGATTAGAGTGTTATTAATTGCTAATTGCTAAATGATCGAGTACGGTGTATAGGCATGGTGACGAGTATCTATACACTGGTGTCTAGCATGACCATGGATCCTTGTTTGTACTTATTATGATATTTTTGGGACTCTTCCATGCTAATTGATGAATTCTACATAATGTGAAGAGTATGAGAATTAGATATGAATTGTAAATTCTTTGGAGTGTTGTCTCAAAAGATAAAAATACTATTAAGAAATGAAAGAAATGGAAAAAGATATGATTAATCCCTTGCCGGGATGGTTTGAGTATATTGATTATCTCCCTTGCCGGGATGTGAAAGTTGTTATTGTTGCTCCCTTGCCGGGATTTAGCTGTTTATCTGTGTTTTCCCTTTCCAGGATTATTTTGTGTATTATATATTGTGAAATGGGATTGTGTGGCACGCCGACCACTTATATATTATGAAATGGGATCGTGTGGCACGCCGACCACTTATATATTATGAAATGGGATCGTGTGGCACGCCGACCACTTATATATTGTGAAATGGGATCGTGTAGCACGCCGACCACTTATATATTGTGAAATGGGATCGAGTGGTATGCCTACCATGTGACATTATAAAATGGGATCGAATGGTACGCCTACCATGTGACATTATGAAATGGGAGCGAGTAGTACGCCTACCAAGTGACATTATGAAATGGGAGTGAGTGGTACGCCTACCACGTGACATTATGAAATGGGAGCGAGTGGTACGCCTACCATGTGACATTATGAAATGGGAGCGAGTGGTACGCCTACCACGTGATGTTATGAAATGGGATCGAGTTGCACGCCTGTAACGAGAGGAATTGAAACGAGTGAAAGTGGTTTGTTTTCCCTTATTCTGTGTTAGAAGGACTCAGATGTAGTTTCCTTGTTATTCTTGATATTCCGTTTTATCTGCCACCCCATAAGCATGTTCCTCTCCCAGTTATAATTGTTTACTTTCCGCTATTATTTTGTCGTACTTGTACATATATATGCACAGGTTATTCTAGTAGTCTGGTCTAGCCTCATCACTACTTCGCTGGGGTTAGGCCAGGCACTTCCCAGCACATGGGGTCGGTTGTGCTGATGCTACACTCTGTGCATCTTTTTGCACAGATCCAGGTGCAGCTTTTGGACCACAGCAGTAGTATACTGATCGGGAGCTGACTTCAGTCCAGGGACTTACGAGGTAGCCTAGCTGGCGTTCGCATGCCGAAGTCCCTTTCCATATTTTCAGTTTGTTTTCATTGTATCGAAACAGACATTATGTATTTTTCAATTGAGACTTGTTTGTAGCACTCTTTAGTGGTTCGTGAGGTAGCGACTCCAGTCTTGGGTAGAGAAATATTAACTTCTGTATTTTGGGTTTTCAGTTATTTAACTTTTAACAGACTTCCGCTTTATTTAGAGATTCATTATCTCATTATTCTTGTGTTGTTATCCGAATATGTTTAAATGCTTGGCTTGCCTAGCTTCTATAGTAGGCACCATCATGATTTCTGATGGTGGAAAATCCAGGTCGTGACAGCTATGTACGCACGAGGTGACGAGAGTCCGTGCGTAGCTACTATATGCTATTGTCCGGGTAGTCTAGGACCCAAAATTTGTGAACCCATTGATGGGTTGAATTGTTTAAATCACATTAAAATAGTAAATGAATTTCAAAGGAATTAAACTTCATTTCTAAAAAAAATTGTTAAAGGAGAATTGGTATTATTTGGATAATTTTTCCCGATAAATTCTTAATTGGCTATTTGAGCATGTATTTTATGTGTACCTGCATCGCATGCGTGATTCACGAGCAGGGTATGTGTTTATTTATGGAACGGGCCGAACGCCTCGGCAGATAAAATAGATGCATCTATTGGTTCGGGCCGCTCGACCATCGGTAGTGCATAGTTTACATCTCTATTGGAGCGGGCCGTCGCCTCAGCATGATTTGCGCATGTTGGTGTTGCTACCTTGAACTTAATTAAGTTATTATTGCCTTTTTTGTGGCTTAAAAATATTTGGATTATATTCAAAAAAAATTCTGGAAATTTCCTATGAAAGAATTACATGTTAACTTGATTTCCTCTATCTGGATTAAAATCATGTTTATAAAATAAATGCACTATTTAATATATATGAATAATTATTGGACAATTAGAGAGTGTCAAGTTGATCATCTCGTCTCTACTCCTTCGAGATTAGGCGGGATACTCGCTGAGTACACATTGATTACGTACTCATACTACACTTCTGTGCATTTTTGTCGCACAGGTATATATACCTCTAGCAGCATACTGGGCGTAGCAGCATGGATGACTCTAGGACTAGGTGAGCTGCATTGATTGAGGCGACCGCAGCTAGTGTAGTTCCTTTCAGCATTTTTATTATTTATTTCCTGTCCACTGTATTTTGGACAGATGTTGTATTTTATTTACCTTATCAGTAGTTGCTCATACACTTGTGACACCGGGTTCTGGGATGGTTTTTGAAAGATTTGTACTAATCATTTTTTTATTTGAATTGAAGTAGAGTTTGTTTTAATTATGAAAAATGGAAGGAAAATCCTAGATTTTCAAAGGTATTAAAGGAGAATTTAATTGATGATTTAGTTGGCTTGCCTGACAGAGGTGTCAAGCTCTACCACGACCCTTAGTGGATTTTGGATCGTGACAACATGGTATCAGAGCACTAGGTTCCCGTCGGTCTCACGAGTCATGAGCAAGTCTAGTAGAGTCTCGCGGATCGGTACGGAGTCGTGTGTACTTATCCTCGGGAGGCTACAAGGCTGTTAGGAGTACTTCCCTTCTTGATTTCCTTATCGTGCGGATCAATTCCTTTGAGGCATATGCCTTTGATTTCTTCCTACTCAATCTTACACGGGCGCTTGTTGTAAATCAAAAATTGAAGGATTGTAATGGCACTACAAATGTGGTGCGAGATGATTCTCCCGGTATAGTTGATTGGACTATTATAGTAGCCTTATGGAAGGGTATTCTATTGTTCAGATCAGTAACAAAACTTCTAAAAGCCTTGAGGCTAGGCACAGGTTGCCATAATGCTTATGAGCAATTATTCTGCAGTGTTGTTGTGATGGTAGGTTGTTTGCCCACGTGTCGGGGCAGTGAATGAATTGAAGGGAGGTTTACCTCAGTGTGTAATCAAAGGGATTCGGTATTGTATTCCTAGCAGGGGAAGGACAATCGAACTAAGGATGATCAGATGTGGACTGGTAAAAGTAATGAAATGTGCTAATTGCAAGCGTGGTGGAGTTCTCCTCTATATGGGGTTGTTGTTGTCCAAATTGAATACTTTAAGTTTATCGGTGTTATGATCTGCTACAATTTGCCTTGTGGCAAGATATTGTGAAATAGTATTGGAGATACAACTATCAGATATCACAGGGTGTGGTGGTTCTAGATTTAATCAGTATTTCAAGATGTTGACGGTTTAATAAAGACGACCTTCGGAAAAGTTTGGGGTTAGTAGAAAATTGAGGATTCGAGTTCTATGTAGATAAGTTTTATTAAGACAATGACTGGGCAGCAAAAGATGAGAAAGGCATGTGGGAAATGTCAGGCGGAGTTTTAAACTTCTAAAAGGCCAGGCTTAGGGAGCGCAGGCCGAACAGTTGATTGAAGGAGTGAGTTTGCCCAAAGTGGGAGAGTGGAGGAGCTGTATAGGGCCTAGTAGTAGGATAACTATGTGCCTAAGGATAGTTTGGAAGGATCTGGGATCTTAGCGACAGGCAATGCAAGTCTGTAGAGTTAATTTGAAGCATGGGGTTGTTATGCGACATGAGATTTGGTATGACGGAAAGGAGCTGCTGGAAATGAAGAAAGATGTAGCATGACTTTGAAGTAGAAGAATGTTGTCGCACATTCAATGGTTGTCCACGAGGGGTAAATGGACGGGTACGGCTAGGGAGTGAGCTTGGACTCAGGATGGTTATTTACTGTGAGCAGTTTAGCGGACGCGTGGTTGGTGAGGCTTCTGCAAAAAGTTCTACGGGTTATGCAGCAAAGGGAATTGTTGTGTGAATGTTGTTAATGATTTAGAGTATCAAATTGGGGTTTCCACGGCAAGATATTGAGAATGCTGGCGGTTGATTACGTAATGTTATGTCAATAAGAGATTAAGGAATCCCGGTGAATTCCAGAGTTGTGAAAGAATGGCTTCAAGCTAAATGGGAGAGTCCCACAACTTATGATTAGGTTGCATGGTTAACTACTTGCAAAGTTTCTGGTGATTATCATACTGAGGGGTTATCCCAGCTACGGAAAAATACCATAAGTAATAATTTGAGTAGACGAATTATTAAAGATGTGCTATAGTTAGCCTTATGGGCTCATATTCGAACTTAGGAAAAGATTCAGGATTTATGCCTTATATAAAAGTGGGTTAAAAGGGGAGTGACTCTGCTAGGTGCTTCATTGAGAGGGTATTAATGTGCTAGAAGATTCGAGGAGCTGATTATATTCGGGATCAAGTCAGAGGGGGTGGCTCTCAGCAACGGTCCTAGTGGAACTCGAAAGATAAAGTGTGGTACCTAATGATTTGAAGCCTATAAGTACAACTAACAATCAAGCTTTGTAGCAGTTTATGAGAAGGTGCCCAGAATGTTCTATGATGTGTTACCTTGTGGTATAGCATTTGAGAAATGTGAAATAATTCATGAGATTTGAGACAGCATGGTCTCGCGATTCAAGGTCACTCAGGGTGAGTGTAGAAGGAGTATGTGTTGAAAAGTGTTAGTATTATTACCAAAGCAATCAAGGATAAATTGGAAGGAAAGGGATTGATTAGCCATAGTTGAATTTGGCATGTTGGGTTCTGTGATCAGTTCATTCAGCGTGATCGAGTTATGTGTATGATTTGTGGCGGTACGAGTGAGGTTTGCCGGCCGCTGTAATTGACGTTATTCAGAAGCATTCTTCTGTTATGGCTTGTTAAGTGGAAGCAAGTTCCGGAAGGAATATGGTGGCTTGGGCCACTACTTAGAGAATTGCATATCCTTCGGTTATGGGAATTCATTGTGTATTGCTATAATTCTCCTGAAGTGAGTTAAGTCAAAAGTTCGTATATGATGAAGTTTTAAAATATTAATGATTTAGGAGTTACGATGAAGATCGTGTTCTATTGTATGTTGGCACGTTGGGTGTAGTGAGTAGCACGGAAATTCGCAGTGTGGATTGAGGTTGCAGTTTGCTGTTGGTAAGGATGTCACGAGCTTGAATAAGCCAGAAAAGGGTGGAATGATTAAAGTAAATTGGTATTGTCTTCAGCGTCACCTGAGATCGATGTTTTATGGAAAAAGTCATTGCATCCTGGTTAAGGATTCTTGATCGCTTTTCAGCGTTAGTAAGGCCAATGGTCTGGATGAGCGGACCCATTAATTATTTCAGAAGATTGTGGGAGTGTGTCCTAAGGGAAGCTTGTATAAGTGTGACATATAGTCACTTGATTAACTTATATTTAAACCAAGTATGAGGATTGTGGTAATATCATTAATTTGAGAATTTAGGCTTGGAGGGCACTTTGTTTATTGTGTTATGAACTGAGGAGGTTGCTCCGGTTATGATGGATGTTCTTATGTGTTATGAGGAAAAGTGAGTTACTATGGACCTTTGAAATATCATTAGCCAAGTTGGTGCAATCAGAAATCGGCTTGAGATCAATGGATTGATTTACATGTGAACGGGGCTTTATATCAGGCCCGTTGTGTTCATTTCAGTGACACGCTCCTTATGGAGTAGTCAGGGTGTTATCTTGTTGTCAGATATTTCGTGTAGTGATGCATTATGCCATGTGAGTTGTGAGACAGTCTGAGAAATTGTGTATGTGTTGAGGATCAGCGTGGAAATGGTATGTTGTGAGCAAGATGGCTCTTGGGATTCAGATTTGTATATCGCACCTCAGTTGTACTTGAGTCTTGTATCTTATGGCGTTGTATGTTCGCTCAGGGATAGTATTATGCACTTAGCGTGTTTGTGACCAAATTCGATATCTTGTTGTAATGGGAAGCTTGGCCCGATGTATATCTCTTTATGTGAGTTCTACGTGTGGATCGGGTGGCACCGCCATGGGTATGTTACTTGGATTGGGTGGCACGCCACCATGATTATATTGTGAGGATCGGGTGGCACGCCGCCATGGTTATGTTGTGTGGATCGGGTTGCACTCCGCAACAGTGTGATGTTGAGTGTAGTTTTCTATATGCTAATTTTGTATGTCATGCTTCCTATTTTCTAAGGAAAGTCTGTACTAGTGCGGGAGTTAGGTACTTCCTTCCAAAGTTCGTTTTCCTTTGGCATTGCGTTCGAATTGGTGGCCTATTGGCGCATGGTAGCATCATATTAGATTTTAACAATTTCTGGGGTGGCTTATTGCCTGAGCAGTTGTATCGGATGAGACGAGATCTCTTAATCTAGGATTTTTTGCAATCCAGCTGCATGAGGTATGTTATAGAGATAAGACCGTTATTGGGTCCAGAATGAGGTGAAGGTTTTGTCGGGAGTATAGACCTAATGTTTTGTTGACTCGACAGTCGATTATAAATATTGGTACATCTCTTTCGTCATGGCGGTATGGTAAAGGATAGAGTAAGACCTGTATATATCATTGGGTGCAATGGGAACAACAGATTAGTAGGATTTTGACCAAGTTGATCAGAAAAGGGCTATTGTGGTCCTGTGGACTAAGTGTTGCAAAGTAAGAATCCAGCAAAGTTATGCAATCATGTTTAAGTACAGCGTGTAGTGGTTGATATGGTGGTCGTATGTTGGAAACGGTCCTGGCGTAGGATTCCAGATGTTGGAATCGGGCTCTACGGTGTATTTGCTTGAATAAAAGGGAATAACTTTAGAATTTATCGAGCTAATGTGCCCATCTAAGTTGTGGTAGCACGGGAAGGTGCATGAGGTGCTAAAAAGTGATTTCAGACTACTTCCGTATAGTTATCAGCACATTCGAGGACGAACGTATGTTTAAGTGGGAGAGAATGTAACGACCCGACAGGTCGTTTTGAGTACTAGCACTCCGTTCAGCAGTCTGAGGCCATGAACAGCTTCATTTTAGGTGTTGTGACTTGTACGCATGGTCGGAATCGAATTTCAGGAAGTCCAGAGTTGATTCGGGAAGAGAATTCTTATTTCGGAAGCTTAAAGTTGAAATAATAAATTAGGATTGGAATTTTGAGTAAACGACCTCGGAATTGGGATTCGAAGGTTCCAGCAGGTTCGTATGATGATTTCGGATTTGGACGTATGCCCGGATGGGGTTTTGGATAACCCGGGAGCATTTTGGCGCCTATTGTGGAAGTTATCAATTTGGAAGAAATTTCTTAAGTTGGCTTGAAGTGTATTTCAGTGTTATCAATGCCTGTTTAGAATTCCGAGACTAGGACTAGCTCCGTATGGTGATTCTGGAGTTGGGAGCGTGATCGGAAGTGAATTCGGAGGTCAATAGGTCATTTTGAAGCCATTTGGCTAAAGATAGAAATTTGAAGGGTTTTGAGAAATTTGACCGGAGGTTGACTTTTTGATATCGGGGTCAGAATCTGATTCCAGATGTTGGAGTAGGTCCGTAATGTCAAATATGTCTGGTGTGCAAAACTTGAGGTCAATCAGACGTGATTTGATCGGTTTTAACATTGAAAATAGAAGTTGAAAAGTTCAAAGTTCATAAAGCTTGAATCGGGGTGAAATTCATGGTTTTAGCGTTGTTTGTTATGATTTGAGACCTCGAGCAAGTCCGTAATGTGTTTTGGGATTGGTTGGTAGTTTTGGTTGGGGTCCCGGGGGCCTCGGGTGGATTCCGGGTGGCTAACGGATCAAAAAATGGAATTTGGGAAGGCTTGAGGTTGCTATTTCTGTCATAACCGCATCTGCGGTTCTTGGACCGCAGAAGCGGGACCCCAAATGCGGCCAAAATCTCGCAGAAGCGGAAGGGGCCAGGCCCAAGGAAACCGCAAAAGCGGTCCAGGGACCGCAGGAGTGGTTCTGCTTAAGCGGTCAGCTTTCTCTTGCCCAAAGCCGCAGAAGCAGCCAAAAATCACAGATGCGACATCCGCAGAGGCGGAAAATGCACCGCAAAGGCGTAAGTACCTGGAGGCATCAAGGTTGTTTTAAATCGTGGGTTGAGTTCATTTCTCTCATTTTTCATGGCTTGGGGCGATTTTGGGGAGCTTCAAGAGGGGATTTTCGTCATTTAATGATTGAGGTAAGTTATCCCCACCCATTTTGAGTTAAATACATCAATTTTGTAAGGAATTGGGCATGAAAATTTGTATAAAAATTGAGGTTTTGGTAGAAAACCTAAAAAATTATATTCTTGGAATTTAGCCACGATTTTGAGTATGGAATTAGGAGAAAATCATATATTTGAGTTAGTGAGTTCATAGGTAATCATTATCTTCGAAAAATTTCAGTTATCGGGGATGTGGGCCCAAGGGCATTTTGGTCAACTTTTTGGTCGGAGTTGGAAATTTCAATAAATTAGGTTGTAATGAATAATTGAGCATATATTAATGGACTTGCATGACCGTTGGCTAGTTTTGGAGCGTGGTGCATCAAGTGGAGCCTTCGGAAGAATGTAGATTACCAGTTATGAGTCTTCGGAATGAGGTGAGTCTCCTTTCTAATCTTGTGAGGGGGAATCCACCACATAGGTGAGTTAAATTGGTTATGTGCTCCTATTTGTAAGGGCTACGTACGCATGAGGTGACGAGAGTCCATGCATAGCTACAATATGCTATTGTCCGGGTAGTCTAGGACCCAAAAACATGTTACACTTGGTTTATTTTTGAACCCATTGATGGGTTGAATTGTTTAAATCACATTAAATTAGTAAATGAATTTCAAAGGGGTAAAACTTCATTTCTCAAAAAAATTATTAAAGGAGAATTGGTATTATTTGGATAATTTTTCCCGATAAATTGTTAATTGGCTATTTGAGCATGTATTTTATGTGTACTTGCGTCGCATGCGTGATTCGCGAGCAGGGTATGTGTTTATTTATGGAACGGGCCGAACGCCTCGGCAGATTAAATAGATGCATCTATTGGTTCGTGCCGCTCGACCCTCGGCAGTGCATAGTTTACATTTCTGTTGGAGCGGGTCGTCGCCTCGGCATGATTTGTGCATGTTGGTGTTGCTGCCTTGAACTTAATTAAGTTATTATTGCCTTTTTTGTGGCTTAAAAATATTTGGATTATATTCAAAAGAAATTCTGGAAATTTCCTATGAAAGAATTACATGTTAACTTGATTTCCTCTATCT
>MU727879.1:25564-40159 GCA_026770625.1 Nicotiana glauca | reverse complement strand
ACCTGCAATCAAGCGCAACTTGTAAGCAATTCAGGACTAATCTATATCAATTTATGCACAAAGATTAGACAGAAAGGGGTATAAATCATGTAAAAATCACAGTTATCAAATCTGGGGCTAGGGTTTTGCTAATTTCGAGATTTTTAGTATTTTTCGATTGTTTTCGTATGGGTATTATTCCATTGGCATATTTTGACGCATTCGTTGTGGGTCTAATTAGATTCGACGCGCGTGGAGGCCAATTTGATGGTCAAGGGCATCGCGAACTAGGGATTTCACCGGTTCGAGGTGAGTAATGATTGTAAATGATATCCTGAGGGTTTGAAACCCCGGACTGCACATCGTAGTACTATATTGAGGTAACTTGAACGCCGGATAGCGAGCGTGGGGTAGAGCACCGCTGGGGATTGTGACTTGGTCCGTCCCGATTGATAATTTTACCACGTATTTGACTGGAACTTATTTGTTATTATCATCATTTGGGCTGCTTGCCATATTTTGGGCTTAATGCCGACTACTTGAGTCCTCCGTGGATTTTTATCACTCTTTCCTCACTATTTGATATACTACTTGAACTCAGTCCTGTTGATTATACTGTTTTACAAACTGAGACACTTAATTGAATTTTTGAGACTTAACTATATTCCACTGTTGTTTGGGTTGAGCTCTACTATTTTATTGATGCCCGAGAGGCTTATGGTGTTCTCTGGACTAAGTAAGGCTTTTAGGTCTCGTGTGCGATATGAGGAGGCTTTCAGGCCTCGAGTGTGATGTGAGGAGGCTTTCAGACCTTGTGAGTGATGTGAGGAGGCTTTCAGGCCTCGAGTATGATGTGAGGAGGCTTTAAGACCTCGAGTGTGATGTGAGAAGGCTTTCAGGCCTTAAGTTGATATAGCGCTTGAGCCGCAAGAGACCCCTCCGGAGTCTGCACACCCATAGTGAGCACGGGTACCTATGTGATATGAGAGTGAGCCCGAGGGGTTGATATTATGCTGAGTAACTGATACTGAGACCGATGGGCTGATACTGTTCTGAGCGATTGATGTTGAGCCCGAGGGGCTGGTACTATTTTGAGATATTGCCCGAGGGGCGAACTTTTATGTGCTCATCTTGCATATTTACCTGCTTTTTTACCTATTATACTGTGGTATTTATGCCCGAGGGGCGAATTTTCTGTGCTTACCGGCACTGACTGATTTGAAATCATTTCATAACTGTTGAAAAGATCATTTTCAAAAGAGATTTAAACTGAGCCAAGATATATCCAAAGATTTCACAATTTCACTGTTTTTCTCAAAGGATTGTACCCTGCTTCTATACAGCATGATGGTTTGATTTACGTGATTTCTTACTGCTCAGTTGTTATTTACCTTTATTACTTAATGATTTGGAGTACTCACTTTACTCCCTGCACCTCATGTGCATATACAGGTATCTATTCACCCGGTAGTGGGTTTTGGTCGATCAGAGGCAGAGTTATATGAGCTAAAGAGGTGACTGCCAGCATTCGCAACACCATGTTTCTTTTTTTTTTGTTCATTATTCTGGTTTTGTATATCTTAGGCCTTATAGTGGATTTACATTACGATAGATGCTCGTGACTTGTGACACCTCGATTAGGGCTGTGATGGGTTGTATTTCCGCTAATTAATACTATTAAGTAATATTTAAGCTGCTTATTTATGTTTAACTATTTTTGAAAAGACGAGTTGAGTTAGTTGGCTGGCCTCATCTTCACGAGAGGCGCCGTCACGACCAGTGCGGGGTTTAGGTCATGATAATGTCGAACAACAATGATAACATTCAAGGAAACCAAATGAATCAACAAAATCAGGGAGATCCACAGAATATTAACGCTCAAGTTCCTACACCACGCGGCTCACCACGACACTCTCGTGAGGGTACTCCTGATGGGTCTCAAATAAACGAGCATGCTCAATTTAAAAATGCTGAAGCTGTTGATGAGGCTTTGCAGAAATTAATTGTTGCTCGGGTCAATAAAGCCATTGAGGCACTTGTTACTCAGGTACCTGTTGCAACACCCACGCCTACTCCAAATAACAACACTTTGGAAAACCCTCGTTCTAGGCTTGTTAATTCAGGCGGTGGAGGAACTCCCAGCGAATCACAGGAGAGAGATCCAAGTAATGTATTTAATTCCGATTTACAAAATTTAGTACTAACCTTGCAGAAACAACTCAAGGAGCAAAGTGAACGCATAGAGCAGATACTCGGGGTGCCACCCATAATCAAAGGAGTAGATATGGATAGATATTCGCAACAACCGTGGAAGCCAAGTGCTGCTCCACTTCCAATTCCAAAAAAGTTCAAAATGCCTGATATTCCAAAATATGATGGAACAACAGACCCACAAGACCACGTGACTGCATTCACAACGGGCGTAAAAGGCAATCATTAGACTAAGTAGGAGATTGAATCAGTATTAGTCAAAAAATGTGGTGAAACACTCATCAAAGGAGCGATAAAATGGTATTCTCTTTTACCCAAAAATTCTATAACTTCTTTTGCTGAGCTTGCAAATTCTTTCATCAAAGCACACTCGGGAACTCAAAAAGTAGAGAAAAGAATGGAGGATATTTTCAAAATCAAGCAAGGGGACTTAGAACTACTTAGAGAATTCGTAGACAGATTTCAACGTGAAAGAATGATATTGCCACGTGTACCTGACAACTGGGCAACTATAGCTTTTACAAGTAATTTGAATGAAAAAAGCTCAGAAGCTACGAGGAAACTCAAGGAAAGCCTTTGAGAATTCCCCGATACAACGTGGAATGATGTTTATAACAAGTATAGCACAAAGCTGTGGATTGAGGAAGATACCGTTCCACGACTTCAAAAAAAAGAAAAGGTAAGTTCGAGATGTGCAGAGACCGAAAAAAGATTCGGTAAAAACAGGTACGAGCCTTATATGGGACCTGCGGAAAAGGACTCACGGTCAAAGCAAGATCACCAAAGGTACGATCATGAATCTAGAAATAGAGAATCAGGTTCTTCATCAAGATTTAGGAACGAGCGAAACAACTATGAGTCACGAGATGATGATTGAAATTTAAAAGCGAGGTTCAGTGGTTACAACTTCAATGTCAGTACCTCCGAGCTCGTAGCTGTTTTGAGAAGCATGGGAGATAAGGTTCGATAGCCAAAGGAGATGAGATCGAATCCAAATAGGCGCAATCCTGATCATTGGTGTGAGTTTCATAACGACCACAGGCATAAAACAACATATTGCAGGTTTTTGCAGGGTGAAGTTGATCATTTATTAAAACAAAGATATCTCACTGAGTTATTCAGCGAGAAAGGTAAACAAGCATGCATGAAGAATAGGCAGGAGCCTCCAAAACCACCTTCTCCCAAAAGAACTGTCAACGTTATAAGTGGGGGTGAAGATATCAATGGCGTATCATATACTGCAGCTAACAAAATTTCCAAAGTAACAATTACACAAGGGAAACAGGTGCAGCAAGTTTTAGAGGAAGACAACATTACATTAAATGATGCAGATGCAAATGGCATGTTAACCCCTCATAACGATGCACTGGTAATATCTTTAATTGTATATAATACTAATGTGAAACGAGTTTTGATTGATCCAGGCAGTTCCGTAAACATTATTCTATTAAGAGTATTATGTGAGATGCAAGTTGAAGACAAAGTAATACCAAAGGCACATACTCTATCTTCTTTGATAATTCTAGCGTTGTGACGAAAGGAGAGGTAACACTCACCACATTCGCTAAATGAGTAGTCAAAGATACGAAATTCCAGGTAGTAGACATGGAAATGGCTTACAATATGATTCTTGGGAGACCATGGATCCACGAAATGGATGTTGTTCCTTCAACCTTGCATCAAGTTATTGAATTTCCATCGCCATGGGGAATTTGTCAAATTCGTGGAGATCAACATACATCCAGGGCTATCAACTCCGTTACAGATGCAAGCACGACAAGTGAAGATAAATAGCAAACACAGAAGGCAGTTGAGGACGTCACAACATAAACATCAACTGAACAAGGGAAAACAGATGTGGATTCAAGGCCTGATTCCGTTCAATAACAAGAAGAAAATGAAAACATCAAAACAACGATAGAAGAGCTGGAGGCTGTGGTTTTGTTTATACACTGGCCGAAGAGAAAATTGTATATAGGAGCCAATCTCAGCCCGGATATGAAGCGTAAGTTTATTGAATTTTTAAAAGCTAACGCAGATTGTTTTGCTTGGTCCCATTCTAATATGACAGGTATACCACCGGAGGTAATAACTTACAAGTTAAATGAGGACCCCTCTCATCCACCTGTTAAACAAAAGAAAAGAAAGCAAGGCACTTTTAAAAATCAGGTGATCCAGGATGAGGTGCAAAAATTGTTAAAAATTGGTTCCATTCGTGAGGTAAAGTATCATAACTAGTTAGCTAACACTGTTATAGTTCTAAAGAAGAACGGTAAGTGGCGGGTTTGTGTAGATTACATAGATCTTAACAAAACTTGTCCTAAAGACTCTTTTCCATTACCTCATATGGATCAATTAACTAATGCTACTACAGGGCATGAATTGTTAAGTTTTTTAGATACAAATTCAGGTTACAATCAAATCAAGACGGATCCAGCAGATGAAGCAAAAACTTCATTTATAACAGATAGGGGAACTTACTGTTATAAAGTAATGCCCTTTGGTCTAAAAAATACAGGTGCAACACATCAGAGACTGGTAAATAAAATGTTCCAAGAGCATTTGGGAAAAACCATGGAAGTCTATATAGATGATATGCTTGTTAAAACTTAGCATTCTGGAGATCATATATCGCATCTGACTGAAATATTTAAAAAATTTTGGAAATTTAATATGAAGTTAAATCCTGAAAAATGTGAATTAGGTGTTGCATCAGGTAAATTCTTAGGTTTTCTTGTTTCTAACCGTGGTATTGAAGTGAATCCTGCACAGATTAAAGCCATTGGAGAATCCCTGATATGCTTTCGAACAAGAAAGAAGTTCAAAGATTAACAGGGAAAATTGCAGCCTTAGGAAGATTCATTTCTAAATCATCAGAGAAGTGTTTTAAATTCTTCTCAGCTCTTGAAAAGCAGGATCATTTTGAATGGAACGAAGAGTTTCAACAGGCAATCAGGAATTTGAAAGCATACTTATCAAATCCACGTTTGCTAGCGAAACCAAAGGTTGGGGAAAGACTACTCATTTATCTTGCTATTTCAGAAGTAGCGGTAAGTGCTATTTTGGTCCGAGAAGAACAAGGTAAAGAATCCCCAATCTATTATGTTAGTAAATCTTTGTTAGATGCGGAGATGTAGTATCCTCATTTAGAAAAACTTGCACTTGCATTAATCATGGTATCTTGAAAGTTAAGACCTTACTTTCAGTGTTATCCTATTGATATAGTAACTGCATGCCCTTTGCGTAATATATTACACAAGCATGAGTTATCAGACAGGTTGGCCAAGTGGGCTATAGAGTTAAGTGAATATGAAATCACATACCAATCTAGAACTACTATAAAATCACAGGTATTAGCCAATTTCGTGGCTGATTTTTGCCAGGGGATGCAATTAGAAGCAGAAAAGGAACTGCAAGTCTTAAATGGTGCTAACCTAAGAATTTGGACTTTATTCATTGATGGCTCATCTAACGTAAAAGGTGCAGGTTTAGGGGTTGTCTTGGTACCACCTACGGGTGAAACCATTAGACAAGCTATTAAATGTCATTCCATAACTAACAATAAAGCAGAATATGAGGCTGTGATTGTAGGTTTAGAATTGGCAGGAGAACTTGGCATAAATCAGATTATAATCAAGAGTGATTCACAACTCATGGTCAATCAAATGTTGGGGACTTATATAGCTAGGGAAGCAAGGATGCAGCAGTACTTAGAAAAGGTACGGGAATTCATAAAACAATTTCAAACTTGGAAAGTTATACAAATACCAATGGATGAAAATGTTGAAGTAGATTCCCTAGCAAACCTTGCATCTGCAGCTGATGTGGCAACTGATGCAAATGCCTCAGTTATACATTTATTTCACTCAGTTATCGAACCTGAAAAGAATGAGATAAATTTTAATAATTTAACGTGGGATTGAAGGAACGAGATTGTTGTTTTTTTACAGTATGGTACCATCCCTGATGATAAGAAAAAATCCCATGCGCTTTAAAAAAAGGCTGCTCGGTACTGCTTAAAGCAAGGTAATTTATATCATAAAATGTTTGGTGGTCCCTTAGCAAGATACCTCGGATCGTCGCAAACGGAGTATGTAACGAGAGAAATACACGAGGGGCATTGCAGGAATCACGCAGGAGGAAGATCACTGGTAAGAACCTTAATTAGGGAAGGTTATTACTGGCCTAAAATGGAAGAAGAAGCAGAAAGTTTCGTGGCTAAATGTCATAAATGCCAGAGGTACCGTAACAATATGCATAGACCTGCAGAGTTATTACATCCGGTCATTGCGCCATGGCCATTCATTAAATAGGTAATGGATATCGTAGGACCATTACCACAAGCAAAATGACAGGTAAAGTTTCTGCTCGTACTTACTAATTATTTTACTAAATGGGTGAAGGCAGGAGCATTTAAACAGGTGCGTGAAAAGGAAGTCAAAGACTTTATTTGGCGGAATATCATATGTCTATTTGGTGTACCAAAAGAAATCGTATATGATAATGGTCCTCAATTTATTGGAACTCAAATCACAGAGTTCTTTCAGAGTTGGCAAATTAAAAGGAATACGTCTACACCTTATCATCCTGTGGGTAATGGGCAAGAAGAATCAACAAATAAGGTTTTTATCAATAATTTAAAGAAGCGATTAGAGGAATCAAAAGGTAGCTGGCCTGAATTGTTACCTGGAGTTTTATGGCATATCGCACAACTGCAAAAACGAGCACAGAAGAAACACCATTTTCCTTAGTTTATGGAGCTGAGGCTTTAATTCCGTTGAGATAGGAGAACCAAGCGCACGATTTACACGAGCGACACAAGAATCTAATGGCGAGGAGATGCGGGTCAATCCAGATTTACTTGAAGGGAGGAGAGAAGCTGCATTAATAAGAATGGTAGCACAAAACAAGTCATAGAACGATATTACAACAGAAAAGCACGGATCAGATTCTTCAAAGTTGGGGACTTCGTGCTTAAAAAGGGTTTTCAATCTACGAAAATAGCTAACGCGGGTAAATTAAGTCCAACTTGGGAAGGACCCTATAGAGTTTGTGATATTGCAGGAAATGGAGCATATGAATTGGAGACAATGGATGGTAAAATACTACCTTCACATTGGAAAGATGTTCATTTGAAGAGATATTACTTCTAAGGAATACACACGATCAGGTATCATCATTTTGCATTTAATTTTTTGAATTCTTAAAATTTTACTAACGATTTTAGATGATAGGCAAAAAGCTAGCCCGTACTAAATTATGAGTCACGACCTGTAAGGCACACGGAATAACCTAAAATTCCTGGCCTAGGGTTACAATTATTCTGATAGAAATTCAAACGGGTTAAGAAGTCTTCATCTATAATCACACCTCCGAGTCCCGTATGTTTTTCCTTTTTAGGAAAAGGACCAAATGAGAGAAACAATCAAGTGCTCGAGGCTTCATACTCCAACACTCAAACACTTGGGGGAATACATAATATACACAAGTATGTATAAAGAAGGCAAAGAAGAATGAAGAAAAATCAAGCCTGAAAAAGTCAAGTGCAGAGTAAAAACCACACGAAGTCAGGAGCCAAGGCTGAAGAAAACCTTACTGTAGTTAGGGTAAAAGCTATGTACTAAAGCAGGTTATAAAGAAAAACCTTACGTTTGTTGTCCTAAAAATCTATTACAAGGAATAACAGTTACGAGAAAGTTATAGATGTAATTCAAATACATGTAAAACATTATTCAAAACTGGACAAAGTTCAAATAAAAAAAAACTTATCAATGTTATTTCAAAAGAAACATGTGTGTTCTTTTTTCTTTCATCGCATGATAACACCATTATGAAGTTGAGATGTCTTCTTCATTAAGTGTCGAAATATAAAAAGGCCCTCTTTTATAAAAGTCATGTTTAAATTATTTAGTCATGAGATTAACATAAGCATTTTCGAAGAACAAAAATGCAAACCATTCTATAAGTCCTTAAGAATAAAGGCAAAAATAAAATAAACAGAAGTCTAAGATAATAACATAAAAAACTTCTTAAATACTTAAGACCAAGTAAAAACTTACTCATAAAACTACGGAATTTTTTTTATACAGATTGCCCCATAAAAGACTTGGGGACTTGCATTCCAAAACCAACCCTCAAATGAAGCTAAGGGTTTGATTACAATTTTCTAAAATAAACCCTCAAATGAAGCCAAGGGTTTTTAACATAACTTGCCAAAGTGGTACCTGCAAAAAAGAAGAAATTCAAGACAATGTAAATTTTTCACTAAGAAGATGAGGGAACTGAAACAGATGCATCAACGACAACAGGCTCAACTTGGACAGGAGCATCAACGGTTACGGGTTGATCTTGATTTGCAGCAACAGATTCAACTTGGGCAAGAGCATCAGCATATGCGGTTTCAACTTGGCTTGCAACAATAGGTTCGATTGGGCTTGAAGAAGATGTGATACCCGTATGAGCTTCAACCACGGGAGTTTCAATCACGGGAGAAGGAAAGTCCTATGTTTGCTGAGCTTGTTCAATGGTTTCATTAACCTTACCTAATTCTGACTCCAGGTCAAAGTTTTCTTGAACAGCTTTAATTATGGTATCACGACGTGAATTAAAAAAAGCCCAACTTACCTCAACATCAAATTTTTCTTCAAGGATCTCATAATCCTTTTCCCAAGAAGCAACCTCATTCTTAAGCTCTTTATTTTTGTCCAAGGTAAAATTACAAGAAGCTTGAAGAGAAGCATGAGAGCTCTCTAAAGCACGCACCTTATCAGCAGAGACTCGAAGATATTCTTGTGCTTGAGTTAAGTTTTGTATGAGCTCTCCAGCATAAACTTCTTTTTGACTCAACAGAGCCTTCAACGCCCTGTTCTCCTCGCTAGCCTTAGACAGCTGTTTTGAAAATGAGGATTCAATCTATGTTCTTTTTCTTTTTCTGCTTGGATCAAGGAAGCCTTAATAACCACTAGCTCCGAAGCTAATGCTTGTACCTGCTGCTCTAAGGTACTCCTGCTCTCTTGTAAATCCTCCATGTTAATTTGAGCACTGTCAAATTGTTCCTTCCAATTGATTGCTTCCAACTGAGAATCACGTACAACCTTCTCTGAATCACATCCCGCCTTCTCCAAGAGGGAGATTCTGTTCATTAGCTCTGCGCTGATAAGATTGGAATAAGAAAAAAAGGAAGGGAAATAAGAATCCCAAAGATAGAAATTTTTACAAAGTAAACAAGAGAAAGAAGGAAAATACCTTCAAAGTGGCATGCACTATGTCATTTATTAGAGTCAGGAAGCTATGGCTCTCTAGTTTTGCTTTCTCGATTGGGCCAATTAAAGGCTCGAGCCAAACGTCTGCGTGACCTGACTTCCTCAAAAGGCTATTGTCAGCAGGAACTTTAATAGTTACGCTCCTCATAGCAGTACTTCTACTCGAAGAGCCCACCTCTGTATGGTGAACAATAGGTAGGGGAATTGTCAAAGAAGTAGCAGTGGAAGGAGTAAAAACAGTAGAGGGAGGAACAAAAATAGTTGGGGCAGATAAGGAAAGAATCACAGGCGTGGGAGTTGAAAAGGAAGATAAGGGAAGTTCATCTAAAACAGGCCCTAAATTTACACTATCAAAATCACTGATAAAAAGTTGATCAATAGACTCACGAGTATCATGAGGAGTGATGTCATCATCAGGAATAATCACTGGGGTATCAACATTCTCGGTAAGAGGAAGACGAGGTGAGACTTCAGCTTCGTCATCAGAGACGATACGTCTTCTAGCTCGTGGTATCGTCACAAGGGAGCCTCCTTCATCCTCTTCTTCGGAGTCTTCTTCTTCATAAGCTTTTCTTTTTGCAGAAGAAGAACCCAAGACTATTTCTCTAGCTAAAGAGGTACGGGTACCCGAAGAGTCACGATAGGCCGCAACCGCTTCAGCAGTAACTCCTCGAATAGCAAATCCTATTAAAAAGAAGGATGAAAGTTAGAACAATAAAGAAAAATATTTATATACGTGAAAGATAAAATAGAAACTCTTACCATGAGTCTTTACTTTCCAACTGTAACGGCTGGAAAGGTTTTTCCAGGACCTACCATCCATTGGAGCGGTCTTCAACAACTTCTCTACCCAACCATGGAAGTTGGGCACATCCTTTACAACTCCCACGGTTGCTAAGAAAAGAAAATGAGCGATATTAGAGAAATTAATAAACTTGAAGGAAAAAGGCACGAGAAGGATATACAACTTACGTGCAAAATTCCACTTTTCAGGGAAGGGAACATTATCTTCACCCACTAAGCCAGCAGTGGGGGCAGAAACAAACCGAGCATACCAGCCACGGTCTTTGTCATCTTCAGGGCTCACTAAAACTCTCTTACTCCTGGCTGCTAGGGTAAAAAGCGCCATTGCGGAAAAGTCTAGGGGGGTAGAGGTGAATTAAGTGAGGGAAAGTAAAGCCAACATCTGCCATGTTGTTGAGGCACCTTAAACAGGCGACGACCCTCCATACAATTGGACAAGTTTGACCCAAACAGACATTGAAAAAATGACAAAAATCTAGAATGACCGGGGACAATGGCTGGTTTGAACCCTAGAATAAAAGGGTTTGTATAAAAAAAAGAGAATCCAATCATGTAAGAAGTGAAACTCTGATTTGGATTAGGAATGATAATGGGAAAATCATTGCTCCAGTGACAGTCTCTACGAACTATATGAGCTAAAATTTCTGTAATTTGAGTGGGGAAAGCATCGGCACGATCTAAAGTGGCAACTTTGTTCCTAAGAGATTCCCTATCATGGTTAAAAAATAGTTCTGTTGGGACTATCTCTTCAACTAAAGGCTCACGTAAGGGCTCAGAGGATTCTTTGTTCCTAGAAGAAGACCTTTGAGAAAAGGGAACCTCTAGTTCTAGAAGAGGGACCAGAACTAGGAGAAGGCGTGGATGTTCTACCACTGCGAGTAGACCCTAAGCTACGAAGTCTACCACCTCTTCTATGCCTAATGGGGGCATTAGGGAAGTTATCTAAAATAGGGGTTCTCCTACGTTAGGGTTTGATGAAGTCATGACAAAGAAGATTAAAGTGAGGAAGAAGTGAATAGTGATTTAAAGAATTGAAGTGTTCAATATGCTTTATGTGGTAAAAGACAAGGAAAGAAGTTATATTTATACTGATGGGCAACTGGCAAAAGGAAAAAGTACAATGATGGAAGGATCATAATAATGATAACTGACACTTCGTGAACAGAGAAGTCGAAAAGAAAGCCTAAAAAAATGCTGCAAAACTGTAGAACCAATAAGAGGGTGACACGTGTGAAAAGCATTAAATGGAAATGATAATTGAAGCGTCAATTTTGTCAGAGCATTAATGGTGACAAAAATTCTCTTTTAATGAAATCCACATCCTAAATATTCAACTGATGAATAAATAGAAAGTGGGAGGACTATCTGTATTGGAAAAAATTATATTTAAATATATAAAGGTGACATGTCAAGACGCGTGGATTGGTCAAATGGTCAAAGAATCACAATTAGCCAAGAGTCATGAGGCACAACAGATACGAGCAAAGAAAGAGGAAGAGGCACGACAATCAGACAAATAACTCGGCGCCCGTACCTATTTAAGTCATTTATATCCGAGAATCAGAAGCAATGAATCTGACAATAAGAAAGAGTACAGATACGACATTTAATGGGCATTAAATACTGAATACGTTAGAAAATATGTTTTGAATGTAATGATTGTGTAACGTAGCATTCAATGTCTTTAATTACTCATAATAGCATCATTATGATTTGAGCAAAACGCATATTTCCAAAGGTATCTATAAAAAGGAGATATATGATCAGTTGTAGGGACACGAAATGCTATTGAAATAGACATTGATTTATTTGTTTCTCTTGATTACCATCTTGCTATCCAGAATTACTTCTTTTTATTCATTTTTTTGATTATCAGTAACCGAGTTCTTCTAAATTCTAGCTTTGACTAAAATTCCATTTTTTGCTGGTTAAACAGGGTCGTGACACTATACCGGTCAAATACTACACATAAGCTCGTGTATACACTTGTCACCTCGTATACACGTCTTCCACATACTTCAAATAGTACAATCAACCCAAATCCTAAGGGGTAGTTTCCCCCACATAAAGTTAGGCAAGATACTTACCTTATTTAGGCCAATACTCAAAATAGATTTTCCCTTTAAAATTTACCTCCGCTCGGCTCAAATCTAGCAAAAATTTACTTAATTACATTAAAAAATATAAGAGAAAATAATTTCAATTAATAAAGCTATGATTTTTATACAATTTTTAAAAAGTCAACAAAAGTCACGCCTAGTCAAAACCCGGGTCTAGGGGTAGGTCTCGACTATCCATAACCCCATGAGTCTATATATGTGTTTTGTTTTAAATCCTTGTCCAAATCGACTCTCAAAACTCAAATCTTTTTTTTTTTCCAAAACATTGACAAAAATACCCAATTCTCTCTTTGATTCTCATTATTTTTGATGTTAAATCTATTATATGATCACGAAATAAAGTTAAAAATTGATTAGAAACACTTATTCAATAGTTTGAAATGAAAAATTCTTCACAAAATTGTTTCCTACCGTGTCTAGGGTTCAAATAGGATAAAATGAAGCTATGTTCCGAAATACTCAACTATAAACAAGTTGCAGATGTCAATCTTTTATTCAACTATAAACAAGCTGCAAATTGCCTCATGAACCTTCAACTTGAATACAACTTATAGGCTAACTGGCCACTCAACTACGCAAACGCGAGGGGTAAAACACGAATGTGGAAGCCTGTCCGGCCTTCTCCAACACTTTACGAATGCGAAGCACGTAAAAGAACGCGATAGCCATCTCGCATAACAGTCTGCGAACAGGATCGCATCCTCACGAATGCGATGCACAAATACCAAATGACCAATATCCTACTCCGCGATCGTGAGCCCTATTCCATGATCACAATGTACTGCAACATACCAGCTACTCCAAACTCAACAAAAATGATCTGAGACCACCTCGAATCACACTCGAGTCTCACGTAACCCCGTCCAATCATATTAACAAGTCCAAATATATTAGCTCAAAATACTACAAATAATATTAAAAGCAAGAATCGAAGATCAAAATTATTTTCTTTACTTTCAAACATTCCAACTTCGTCGAACTCATCCGAATTATAATTAAATACTCCGGATCACAACCACTTTACACGCAAGTTTTAATCAACTAAATGAACCTAACCAAGGTCTCAAAACAACAATAGGAGTCCGAAATTACCGAAGTCAACTTCCGATAAAAAGTATAAACTCTCTAATTCTTTAAATTGCCAACTTTCGACAAATAGAGCCAAAAGCTTCTAGAAACATCCAAATTCAAATTCGAACATACTCCCAGTCTAAAGTCACTATACAAACCTATTGAGACCATCAAATCTCAATTCCGAGATCGTTTACTCAAAATCCAAACCATGTTGATCTCTTCCAAATCGAAAATCACCCTTCTATATCAATCCTTAACCTCCCAAACATCGTACGCCCATGTCATAATGCATCATATGAAGCTACACAATATCTCAAATCATCGAACGAAATGATAAAACTCAAAATGACATATCGGATCGTTATAACACTGTAGTTAACCGTTTATGCTATTGACACATTACCAGTCCAGAAGTAAGTTTAACAACTTAGTGAAAGAAGACGACAACAGAAGATTTGAAACTCTTTTTAAAGAAAAATAAAATGAAATCACATAGTTCTTATCGAAAATGGTGGAATTTTTAAAAAAAATTAAGTAACTAATTAGAGTAGGAGATACCGGCTTCTAATACCTAATCTAGGAAGTGGATAAACCACTTATCCATAGAAAATATGAGTATGATTTGAAGATTCTTTGAAAAATTCAAGAAACACAGTTAAAAATATATTCCATCCATAGTTGAATTCCATGTAGTTGAACTTCACATTATTTAAAAATATATATATTAGTACTACTTATTTGAAAATGTATATGCATTCTGTTAAAGATTCCTAATGTAGTTGACTTTTCCGTTAAGCATTGAAAAAAACAATAGGTTAACGACTTCTTCTTGAATTTTGAACTTAAAGTCTTCCTCAACATGACCAAATGTGTTGAAAGAACTGCTATTTGCCTAAACCCTAACTCACGTCAGCGTCTTAAATTAAGAATCCATATCTAACTTATTTTTCTCTCTTAATTTTCATTTTTTTAAATTTTATTTTATTATTAGACATTACTTTGCACATGAACGTCGTACATTAGTTAGAATGATCTGAATCGCTGATCTCTAATGCAAAGTCTATAAATTCCCCTCAAAACCTATCCATTTCCTCATCACCCCTCCAATATTTGATTATCCCTGTAACATCTACCCCCCCCCCCCC
>MU727879.1:14375-24447 GCA_026770625.1 Nicotiana glauca | reverse complement strand
CCCCCCCCTCAAAACCTAAAGAAACAAGATAATGAGGAAAATGAGTTTACTAGAAAACCTCCCACTTTTTTTCACAATCTTGTTCTTGATCTTGAACTCTTCCATTGCTGCAAATGCAATATATAATGTCAAAAACTATGGAGCAAAATCCAATGGAAAAATCGATTCATCCAAAGCTTTTTTGAGTGCATGGGCTGCAGCATGTGCATCTACTAGCCCTGCCACCATTTACGTGCCAAAGGGAAGTTACTTGCTTAAAACTGCATATTTTCAAGGTGAAACATGCAAGAGAAAGGCTATTACCTTACGCATTGATGGCACTATATTAGCTCCATCGGATTATAATGTCAATCGGAATGAAGAAAATTGGATCAAATTTGAAAGAGTCAATGGAGTTTCCATATATGGTGGAACCTTAGATGGACAAGGTGCTCGTCTTTGGGCTTGCAAAAACTCTAGCAAGAATTGTCCTCAAGGAACAATGGTATGATTAAGTTTCATCATTCTTGTTTAAACTATTGAAAGTAAATTTTAAAAAATAGAAAAGATGAAACAATACTACAAGTTTGGTTATTTAGTGTTTACTTGGGTACGTTAATTAGTGCGGTTGGGCAGTTTCAACTAACTTGAGATATGCAAGTTCACCACAACAACAACACAAACACACACGTAATAGATTAAATTTCGACATTCGTTTTTCAAAACCTCTTGCATGAATAATTGCCTCAAGGAACAATAAATTAGTAGTATTCGTCACTCCATTTTAAATTTTAATCAGTCAGAAGTACTATTTATGAAAATATATAATTAAAAAAATAATGAAACACTACAAGTTTGTTTATTTAGTATTTACGTGGGTAAGTGGGGTTGAGCAGTCTCAACTAACTTGAAATAAGTCGTTTGATATATTCATAATTCTGGAAACTGTATATGATGCAAATTAACCACAAACAACAAAAAGATTAAATATTTTACTCTATGCATTCACATCGTTATTTTCGTGCTGCAGGGACTTAATTTTTCCAACTCCAGCAACATAGATATAAGAGGATTAACATCGAAAAACAGCCAAATGTTCCACATATTGATAGATAATTGTCATAATGTGAAGCTACAAGGAGTAAAGGTATCAGCTCCAGGAAACAGTCCCAACACCGATGGTATTCACATCCAATATTCGTCTAAAGTCACCATTATGAACTCTCATATTGGAACCGGAGATGATTGTATCTCAATTGGCCCTGGAACCTCCAACTTATGGATTGAAAACATTGCCTGTGGCCCTGGCCATGGAATAAGGTTTGGAAAAATATAAGAGTTTACTTCCAATTATTACTACTTTCTACGTCTCATAAAAGAATCAAGCATTTTATAATTTCATTTTATCTGCTTAATGATTTAGTTTATGCATTTTCTTTAATCATTGGACAGTAGGGAAACATAACTAGCTCATATAGTGTTACGTTATTCGGGAGTTCATTCTACTAAGAAATCTAATTGATTCATTACTTCCTAGGAAAAAAAGTACTTCCTCTATCGTATTTTTATATGACACGTTTTCTCTTTTAGTCTGTCTAAAAAGAATGAGAAATTTTTATATTAAGAAACAGTTTAAATTTAAACTTTTCATTTTACATAGTATAATTTTATAAACACGGAAATTTTATGATATTTTTGAGACTATAAATTTCAGAAGTCAACATAATTGCAACTAAAATTAGGCTATGAGTAGCAACAAAGTCAACTTAATTGCAACTAAAGTTAGGCTATGAGTAGCAACAAAGTCAACTTAATTGCAACTAAATTAGGCTAATCATGCTCTATAAATAAGTTTTATACTGGTTTATTTTCTCACCTAAATTACTACTGCAGCATTGGGAGTTTAGGCTGGGAACTAGAAGAGCCTGGAGTTCAAAATGTTACCGTTAAAACAGTCACGTTCAGTGGAACACAAAATGGATTGAGAGTAAAAACATGGGCAAGATCAAGCAATGGCTTTGTCAGAAATGTTCTCTTCCAGCACATAGTTATGGCTAACGTTCAAAACCCTATCATCATAGACCAAAATTATTGCCCTAACAATGAAAATTGTCCTCATCAGGTAAGTGATACAAGCAAATATATTCAACCTTTTTTCTTTTTCTTTTGAGAACTTCTCCTAGAAAACTAACACTTTTTTTCTTTTAAATATTTTTAGGGCTCGGGTGTGAAAATCAGCAACATAAAGTATCAAGACATACGCGGTACATCTGCCACAGAAGTGGCAGTGAAATTTGATTGTAGCAAAAAATATCCATGCAGTGGCATAGCACTAGAAGATATAAATCTTAGTTATAGAGATCAACCAGCTGAAGCCTCTTGTGTTAATGCCGGAGGAAGAGCTTCGGGTTCTATAAAACAAACTAGTTGCTTAGGTTAGAAAATAGAGATTAAGTCTACATCTGTGCAAGATCGTGCATTTGGATAATGATTTGATATTTGCTAATTATATACAGGAAAGCTGGTATAGACATTATATTAATACAGAATGAAAGTTCAGAAGTGGCAGTTCTTTGTAAACAAGGTTCAAAAATCAAAATTATCTTTAGAATTTTCTTTTTGTTGGTAATGTGTTAGCTAGTGATGTATGCTGCTTAAAAAATTTAATGTATTACCAAGAAAAGCACATGAGTTCTGTTAGTGTTTACTTTTCCTACTTGCATCAGGAAATAAAATAGTCATATCCTCTATCGTTATTTTCATTGGGATCGTGACGACACCTAAACTCCAAGACTAGGTAAGTCAATCACATTAATAACATTTATCATGAAAACATGATATAATAAACCTGAATTTTAAATAATAGCGGAAAAAGTGATAGCATAAGACCAAAAATGGTATAATACACAATACAACTCCCAGAACTAGATGGTACAGAGTCATGAGCTCTAAACTGGATACATAAAGAAATCTCAAAACAAAATATTATTTGAATATGAAAATAACAGTATCAACATAACAGATGGATTCCAAGGGGCTTCGACTGTCATGCAGCACCACCATGAATCCTCGCGATCAATGTATGCACTCACTCTCTAGGTCTGGTGCCTCGAACACCCAGATCTGCACAAAAATGGATATATGCGTAGTGTAGTACTCCAAAATCGATATGTACCTAGTAAGTATCAAGACTAACCTCGATGAAATTGTGAGTGATACTCACTAGTCAAAGAGCATGCGTAATATATATAGTTGGCGACAAGAATATATAACGAAATACAACCCCACAAACTCGTTGAAATATTTGATAACAACTCAATGTAGGAAAATTCACTTTTGACAACAAATCAACAACTAAGAAAAAGGCATATGATAGCATGTCAAATACATCTTGCAACTCGTTGAAACATATAACGAAGTTTAAAGAAAGAATGTATATGATCAAGAATATCACCCCCGAACCATCACATAAAAATCGTCAAGAACGCCATCCTTTTTGGCTGCATGTGAAATAATCAAGAAATGTCATTCTTATTGCGCCACATGCGCATAATCAAGATCACTATACTTATTTTGTCACATGTGCAAACCGGAGATGCCACTCTTATTTAGCCACATGTGCATATTAATACTCACAATCGCACGATAAAGATATCGTACCAACGCCCAATTAATCGACCCATATGTCTACATGTTCCATCGTCAACACAAAGCAATATGCCAATTTTTCATCAAAAATATAAGCCCATAATTTATTAGCAAGGTACACAAGGACATGCCAATAATAAAATGCGTATAGATATTCAACATATCAAGAATGACAACGGCTAAATCACTTGTAGCAATCAAGTTTATGTAGTCACAAAGTTATTAAGCGTATTTCATATAAAGCATAGTTTCCAGAGTTAAATACCCTCAAATCCAAGTTTAGATATGTTACTTACCTAAATGCGCGTAAATCAATATTCCCAAAAGTCCCTGCACGTGAATCGGCCGTCGAGCGACACGAATCTAGCCAAAGCAACTTAATATCATCAATTAAGAGTTGTAGGAAACAATTCCACGTAATAAAGCTCAAGTTTTTAATAAAAAACGGAAAGTCAAGCTAAAAAATCAACCTCAGGTCTGCACCTCAGAACCCATTCAAACACATAAATTCTAAACACCCATTCAATTATGAGTCCATTCATGCTAATTTCATCCAATTCAAACTACAAATCGACCCTCAAATAATCAAATCTCACCCTCCAACAACATAGTATAAAATTCCCAAATTTCACCTTATAATCACATAATCTAGGTGAAATATTAAATGGGTAATCGATATCTATCATTAAATTTAATAATCTTCACTTATCTCCTCAATTACAGCAAAACATCTCCCAAAATCGCATCTGACCGAGCTCCAATCTTCCAATTATGAGAAATATAACCAAACTCCAAACTTCTAATTATGAGAAATATGACCAAACCATCATTTTTATATTCCGACTAGCGATCCCGCACCTGCTCATTTAATCTCATATGTGGCCCTGTTTCTACGGAATAGGCCTTCGTAATTGTGAGGTCTGCAGCACCACCAAATATTGAAGATTCACCAAATCATTCTGAAATTAATATGAAACTTACTCGCGTCCCTCGAGGCCTACACTAAACATCAACACATGTATAACAATCTCATATGAGCTCGCTTGCAAGTTTAAAACATCAAAATAACATCCATAATAGCAAATTGAACCCTAAAATGTATCAGCCCATTCTTAAATTTCAACAACTTCAATATTCACATCCAAGCGTACAGTTCCTACCAAACAAATTTGAACGAGACCACACCTTTATACACAAGTTTCAAATGACAAAACGGACCTATTTCAAGTCTCATAACAATAATTCGAACTTGATACGCTTAAAGTTAACCCATAATCAAATTTATGAAATTTCTAAATCGCAAATTGTCAACTTTTGGCAAAAGGAGCCAAATCACCCTAGGTGCCTCCAAATCCAAATCATGTCATACGCCTAAGTTCGAAATCACTATAAGAACCTATTGGAAGCATCAAAACATAAATTCGATGTTGTTAGCACTAAAGTCAAACATTAATCCACTACTATAACCCAAGCTTCCAACAATGGAACTACATATTTCAATTTACTGCAAAACCTTCCAGGAATCAAACCAACCATCTCTGCAAGTCACAAAATAATAACTAAGCACAAGGGAAGCATCAAATGGGAAACGGGGCTCAAATACACTAATCAACCGGCCGGTTCATTATAGGGATACATACTATTAACTATGTGGTTGGGTATAAAATTTATTATAAAATAATTATTCACTCAATTAGAATAGATCATGTATTCTATGTGCCCATTACTTATATAGTGTAGGATTTAGCATATAGAGTTTAGCTTATACACGGAAGATTAAATTATCGATTCTTATAAGTATAAAATTTGAGTTCACGATCTAATAATGGAGTTGGACAAAATATCACGATCCAAAACCCTCTCTTTTCGTGATGGCGCCTAACCACTTGCTAGAAAAGTCAAACATTAAAAAAATATCATAAGAACAATAATAATATAGAAATTAACAAATCTAAGAGTCGAATAGAATAGATGAATAATAACAAATACAATAATTCCCAAGAAACTGGTAACGTTAAGTCATGAGCTTTAACATACGAATGTAAGTCTTATACTACACTACACTGTCTGAATCAAATACAATAGTAAAATGATAGAAGGAGACGTCAGGTGCTGCGATCAGGATGCAATTCTACCTTGAGTTTCCACAGCAACAACCACAAATCCTGAATGCTGAGTTGGGTCTAGCTACTGGATCTACACAATTAAGTGCAGAGTGTAGTATGAGTATAATCGACCCGATATATTCAGTAAGTGTCATGACTAATAACGGCGAGGTAGCGGCAAGAATGGTCAATGATACTCACTATTCAAACAAGTACAGTTCATGAATATATATGTATACAATAATTGTTGACAGCCAATTTTGTCCATAACTACTGAGCTACTATTTTATCTAAAAGCCATAATAATATTTATAGCATTTTTTAAATACTACTACAAGTATTATTACCTTATTTTGCTATGTTACCCCATATATTATAGTTTTCACCACATAACTTGTTAATTTAATTTACCAATTTAGATATTTAAAAAAATTCTTTTAAGAACATTGAGATAGTTTCACAGAACAATATTTATTTCTAGTATTCATTTCTCAATTCATGCATTTTTATTTGTCTATTACTTATTAATTTTTGTTTTTCTATTATTATTGTTATGGCCTTTTAATTAAAATAGTATCTTTTTCTTCCATTTAGCCCACCAATCCAACCGAAAGGCACTTCAATTTTGAGTGTGAATCTTCCAATTAAATTCCATAAAATCCTCACCCGTATCACCATAGTTGAGAAAAATCTTTCCTTCTTTTGGGCAAATATTACTCTTACTTCTAAGTTTCAGCTTCAATAGTTTTTAAATTATTATTAAATAATAAAAGAAGAAGAGCATTGTAGAGAAAAGTAGGGAGAGAGAATTTTTATTGATTTGGGATGAATTACAATAGAACAGAACCCTTTATTTATAGGGAGAGGGTGACTTAGCCACCAAGCAATGAACCCTAGAATCTCTCTAAATATAGACATTCACCATTGTCACAACCCCAATCCCGGTCATGATGGCGCCCAACACAGTTGCTAGGCAAGCCCGACCAATTAACACTCACAACCCAATACATATCTCATTACCAGTTTATAGCATTTAATTTAATGGTTTAACAAGTCTATTAGCCAAATAATTTAGATATAGACGGCATGAAGCCCTAACATAACCAACATCTCCCAAAGACCTGGGGTCATGAGTCTAGAGCCTCTAAGATAACAAAATAATACATCCTCATTAATACTGATGTTCTAAAATGCGTAAAATAATAAAGGGATAGGGGAAGAGTCGAGTCCTGCGAACGTCAGGCAGCTACCTCGACAACTCCTGAGAAGCTCTAAAGCAGCAAATAGTTCAACTATGCTCCCGGGACACCTGAATCTGCACACGTGGTGCAGGGAGTACAGTGAGTACTTCCAACTCAGTGGTAATAAGAGTAAAATAACAGAGCGGTAAGAAATCACGTAAGAACACTCCATCATGCTATATAGGGCAGTACAACCTTTTAAAGAAAACTGTAAAGCCGTGAAAATCCTTTAGAAAACATCTAGCTCAGTTTAAAATCTCTTTTGAAAATATTCTTTTTCCAACAGTAGGCATATGAATGCGATACCAGGTAGTGCAAGTCCGCACACAAGTCAGCCCCTCGGGCTTAGCACTCTATTTACAATTGACACCAGGATATCTGGTACACAGTGCAAGAAATAGCGTGGATGCCAATGATATAAGAGTGTTAAATGTCATGCCACGTAGTACAAACAGGAATCAACGCGTGAATGCAATGCAATACACATGACCGCTGCGGCTTACAGCCCGATCCATTTGGGTACCCGCGCTCACTGTGGGGGTTTAGACTCCGAAGGGGCTCCTACAGCCCAAGCGCAATATCATCGTAGCCTCGCTGCGGCGTGCAGCCCGATCCGCACTCAGTCCAGATACATGCATATAAGCCACGCAGGCACAGTCAAGTCATCATTTCCAGTTCCAGTTATTAGGAATTATAGATTAAGTGTTTAAAACTTTAAAAATTTACTAATCATTTCGAGACAGTGTTTAACTCAGGACTGATATCATGAAAACATGCTAAGCATCATGAAAACAATGATAATAATCCCTAAGGGATCCAAATAATCGGCACGAAGCCCAAAACATGGCAATCAGCCTAAATCACGATAGCATCAAGTAGGTTTCAGTCAATCACGCAGTAAAATCAACAACCAGGACGGACCAAGTCACAATCCCCAATGGTGCTCTACCCCATGCTCATACCTGGCGTGCAGGTCACCACAATACAGCACTATGATGTGCAAATCCGGGGTTTCAAACCCTCAAGATATCATTTACAAGTATTACTCACCTCGAACCGGTAAAATTCCTCGCTCGCGACGCCTTTTCCCCTCAAATTGGCCTCCACGCGCGTCGAATCTAACCAAAATCATAGCGAATGCATTACAATATGCTAAGGGAACAATACCCAATCGAAAACAATCGAAAAATATCAAGAATCTCGAAACTAGCAAAACCCGAGCCCCAGGCCCGCTTCTCGAAAAATTACAAAACCCACATTACCGGATTCCTCGTCTCGCCACGAATCCATACATACCAAGAACTCCTAAATCCGAGCTCAAATTACCTATCAAATTCCAATTTGAAATATTAAAACTCAAGCCCTAGCTTTACCCCTTTTTAATGAATTTTCACCAATTTCCATGTTAATTCTACCATAAACTTGAATAATTAGGCCAAGGAACTTACCTCCAATCATTGACCCTTGAATCCCTCTTCAAAATCGCCTCCAAGCTCTCAAAATCATTCCACAATGGAGGAAAAATGACAGAGGCTCGCGGATGAATTAATAATATAAACCCTTATGCCACAGCGATTTTTCGCTTCTGCGGTCCCGCTTATGCGATATATGGACCGCTTATGCGGTCTAACTTAAAACCATCGGGGACCGCTTATGCGATCCAAAATTTCGCTTATGTAGTTTCCCCTCGACCGCCTCTGTGGTCTGCTATCCGCTTACGCGGCATCGCTAAAGAGCCCAACCTTCCACTTATGCAGAAATCCCCTGGGCCACTCCTGATCGCTTCTGCGACCTCCACGCCGCATCTGCGGAACCGCTTCTGCGGCTCCTTTTCCGCAGATGCGGAAATACCAGAAGCCATAAAAACCAGATGTGCAACATGCTTCAAAATTCCCGTTTAACCACCTGAAATGACACCGAGGCCCCCGGGACCTTAACCAAAAGCACAGACATGATCTAATACCCTATCCAAACTCGCTCGATTCATGAAAACACTATCATTAACATCAAAATCCTCAATTTTCATCAAATCAAAGCCTAAGTTTCTTAAAAACTTCCGAATTGCACATTCGATCAAAAACCCAACCAAACGACGTCCGAATGAGCTGAAAATTTGCAGACATATCCAAAATTACCTAATAAAACTACTGCAACTCTCGGAATTCCATTCCGACCCTCGGATCAAAATCTCGCCTATCAATCGGAATTCGCCAAAATTCAAACTTCGCCAATTCAAGCCTAATTCTACACCGAGCCTCCAAAATCAATTCCAATCGCACTCCTAAGTCACAATTCAACCCCCGAAGCTAACCAAATCACCGGAATTCACATCCGATCCTTCTAACTATGTAGTCAACTTCCGGTTGACTTTTCTAAAACAAGCTTCCTTCTAAGAGGCTAAGTGCCTCATTCCCAATTAAAACCAATTCAATTCTATCCGATCAACTCAAATACTGACATTGAAACAAATAGAAACATAATATGGGGGTACGGGGCAGTAACTCACGTGACAACGGGCCGGGTCATCACATCCTCCCTAACTTAAACAAACGCTCGTCCTCGAGTGTACCCAGAGTTGTCCTAGAAGCCAACCAATAGCTAAATGACCTTACCAAGCATATACCCGGGGTGATCCCTCGTCACCCTATCTTACATAGGTCCGATAATAAAACTCCGCTGAAATTTCACAGTCCATCTGGGCGATAAATCGTAGAACCACATTGTACCTCCCGAAATCATACTCAAAATCAGAACCTCTCGTCAATATTCAGAATAAACTCGAACCAGCTGTAATAAACCATGCCTGCAACCTCAGGTGAAATCATACAATATATCACACAATCCAACACTCGAAACGATAGTCACTATTCACAGCAATTGCCCCCAATACTCGATTACCGGTAGGAACCTCTTATTAGCTAAAATTTCGCTCCAACACTTTCGTATCCTGCCAAACGATGATGAAATGCGCAGTAAACCATAACCATTTCTCAAACCAATCATCCATGAAGGCATTTCTTCCCTTTTGACTAATACCACTGCAGCTTCCGAGCTGGACCTCGATATTATCCTTTCAACAAGTCGAGATCAAATCCGATC
>MU727878.1:99898-118781 GCA_026770625.1 Nicotiana glauca | reverse complement strand
CTATAGGTTCTGCATATAGAAATCATGATCTTAAGTTTTCTGCACTTCTGCATATACATTAGGCAAACAGTTATAGGCTCAATAATAATCAACTTTATTCTAGATACCATGCCTATAGGACTCTTGCATTTATGTAATCGTTTAAAATCAATGACGCTTAGATATCATGCTTATAGGAATAAATTAATTGAATCAGCTTCGTCTATTTCATCTACGGATCTAAAATAAGTCATAAGGTCATTTAGAGTCTGCAGATTCTTTTGTTTATAAAACCAGTAACCTTTTTCTTAAATCAATACGCTCTGTTAGATGTCATGCCTATAGGTCTCGCTTAGGCAAACTATCAGGTAATTAATTGCATCGATTTTGATAAACTATATCCAGACAAGGCTAATTCAGACTCCTCATCTAAGAAATATGTGATGAATTAGCCTATCCTACGCTTTTAATTTAACTCAGACCAAAATTAGTATTTTTGAAGTCATGTTATATGTGCTCTTTTAAGTGAGGATGCTTGTGTGAGCCTTAATCTGCTATTTGTTTTCCCTAACTGTTTATGTGTTTTTGCTTGTCGCCTAGACTTTATCCTTTTAAAACTATGAAAAGCCCCAACTCCCTTCCCTTTAGGACTAGTAGTCTCAATGTCTCCGAGACTGATAGGATTGGGACGGGTAATAGCATGCATTATGTAACGATACTATTCCGCGCTTTAATACCTTAACGGGGTGGGAAGGGTAGATATGGATATGATGATCGGTGCGATAATACCTCATGTAGCCCCTCTTTAGAGGAGTGATTATTGACTATTGCATTGACGTGATCCATATTAATCATAAACCTAGGACCCCCTCCCTTTTACTTGCTTTCGTCTTTTTTTTAGAGTTGTAAATCTTTTTCATAAAATTGCTGCCCTCTTTACCTTTACTCAAGTATCAACTTACTTGCAATATTGTATGCAAATCCCTTCTACTTGAGCCCTTAATTGCTTATTTGATTATGTGAAGTCACAATTATAATATGGTCGGGAACCACACTAGTGGATCTTGAGGGGTGCCTAACACCCTCCCCTCGAGATAATTTCTAGCTCTTACCCAAACTCTAGTTCATCAAGCTCAAACCCTTCTTAGTGTCCTAATGCATGTAATATTAGGTGGCGACTCTTCAAACTCCAAAACCCAATTCCCAAAAGGGAATGAGTTGTCCTCCCAAAATGTCGTAAACCCGATTTCGCCTTTAGAAAAAGGGGCATCGACAATAGTCCAAAAATAAAATAAAGAAACTACATCAGAAGAAAAATAAAATTACAACCAAGGAGGGTCTGATTCAGGTTTCCCGCCTGAAGCGTGAAGTAAGCCAACTCCAAAGATCAAGATCTAAAGCCTTTCTCATTTGGGGTGTGTCAGAGTTCCCTAAGATCCTCATGGACTCCGGGCAGTGCTCACACCCAAATACATTGCAGGATTGAGTTAGAGTGCAGTGTGGAAGGGCCAACCCTCAAGTGTCCAAGTTCAGAGGGAGCTCAAGGTCCCAAGGCAAGGCTCACAAGAGAGGGGCAGAACTTAGAAACTAGGAATGAGTGTAAGTGCATAGAAAGGATTTTAAAAAGGGGAAAGAGGGAGTGGAAAAGACAGGCTAGTGGGCATACCTAGCAATAGGAAATGCTGGCACACCCCACCAGCCTTTTAGAACACATTGTTTTGGGAGTTAGGATCCCCTAAGGGATCAAGTCCAAACATGAACAATAACTGGAATATTGCCATGTTCTAAACTACAACTCAAAACACATAGAGGGGGACAGGGGTGCAGGGATTCACAACAGAAACAGTTGAAAGGAAATTAACATGCTAGTTAACATTTAACTCCATAAGACAGTACAGTAGACATGGATGTAAAGGCTGTAAATAAACACATTGGGATGATGCTGAAACCAAAACTAGAACATACCAATCTCAAGGAAACAAGAAAAGGAAAGCAGTAATCTTGTAAAGCCAAAGTGCAAAAAAGTAGTCAGAGTGCTATGAGTTTAGAAGAGAAATGTGAGATTATAAGTGTCTGAAGTGTGTAATGTGTGTTGATCGTGTGTTGTGTTAAAGAAGTTCATGTATTTATAGCGTAGAAAATAGTTTGAAAATCAATTACACAAGGTTTCCCTTTAATTAAGGGATTCTGATTTCAAACGGGTAAAAATAATTAAGGAAAGAGATTAATCAAACACCTTTTCAAAGCAGTACAAGAGGGGTAAATACATAGAGGTTTATTTAAGGACAACGTTTTGACAGTACACGGTTGTACCATTTAAGGAAAGGAAATAATTAACAGCTAGTAAATCAAAAATTGAAGATTTTGTATGAATGAACCAAGTCAGAAAGATGGGAAAGATTTTAACTTAAGGAAAATCAGTATCAATCAATCAAACCTAAAAAAGGATTCTGAATCAATCAAAAGTTGGAAAACCTTTTTTTGGAGAAATATTCATCACACATATAAAAGCATACAAACACGCTTAAACACGAAGAACTAGCATGCCAATCAGTAGAAGAAAATTAAAAAATTTCAGAATTGTATGCAAACAAAGAAGTTCAAACTTAGTTCATAGACTCAGAAATAGCCAAGGGTTCTCAAACAGAACCCTAATTCAATCACATGATCAAACCTCGGCAGAACCCCCCAAATTCTAGGGTTTCCACCTCGAGTCAAGTACAAAGATGAGGAAATAGGTAGTCAAACAGGCTCAGAGATTTCTTTCAGACACTCATGAGGAAGCAAGCAAATACAGTTGAAAGTTCAAAGCAAACAAAGTGAAGAAACTAATTTGAAACACAATGAGAGTAGAAGAAACAGTAGAGAAAAACATGTTTAAACGGGTCTCTTAAAACAAGGTAAAGTAGAAGTGAAACAATAAAAACTTAAGAACATGGTAGAAGGATACAGTAGGCGAAGCATATCAGGTCATAGTGGAAGGCAAATAGCAGAACATACTGGGAAAGCATGTGAAAACATAGCATAGAAATACAGTAGAAGAAAGAACGGAATATAGAAAACACAATAGAAGAATATGTGCGATAAAAGGAAAAACATAAGAACACAACGGAGACAAATACACACAAAGAAAAAGGGAAAGAAAAGTCAGAGAAACATTTGAACATTTTCAGGAAACCCTAAATCAGAAAGAAGTAATTTTTGAAAGTAATTTTTGAAAGAAGAGTTGAGGAAATCATTCAAAAACTCAAGTAGAGCACAGATGTATAACAGATTTAAGAAAAAACGAAGAAAACCTCGAATAGTTAGGGTTTCAGAAGAACCCTAGAATGAGAAAGGCTTTGAAAATGTCCGATCTTTGTCGGAAAGGTCAGAGATAGGCTCATACGACCAGGATACGCTGGAACAAGGCCGGCGATAGGCATGAAAACTTAAGCCGGCATATGTCTGGATGAAGACCGTCGAGGTCCAACCTCGATTCTTCAAATATCGAGCACATAGGAGTAACAGGGGGTGAGTATAAGGTTACCATGGGGTGAGTATAAGGTTACCATGGCCGGAGGAGCCATGATTTCCGGTGGGTCTTGAGGTTAAAGACGGAGATGATTAGGGTTGAGGAAGGTTCGAGAGGGATTGAGAGACGAAGGGGTTTCAAGGCGGCATCTCTGGAGGGAAATGAATTAGGGTTGGGGTTTGGGTGAATTAAAATGGTAAGGGAAAATCGTGGTCGTTGATTAAAATGATCAAAGACTTGGATCAAAAGGGGAGCCGGGCTGGTAAAATTAATAGGTCAGGGGTCGGGTTATATATAAAGATTTGGGCCGGTCCATTTGAAATTGGAATTGGGTTATTGGGGTGGTTGATTTTGGCTATAATTGAAATGCAAATGAGGCTATCAGTTAAATAGCCACTTTTCCCTTTTAAATTTATAAAAATAGTAAAATGATTTTTTGAAACAAATTAAAGGAACTAAATTAATTAATAATATATAATCATTAGATTAAAAATACTAGAATAAATTTTATAATTATAAACGCTATTTAAGTCTTAAAATAGACTAGAATTGCAATTTAGTGCAAATTTAGCTTAAAAATACCAAATCGATTTATAAAAATGTGTAAAAATTACCTTAGCTATATATAAATATAAGAATAAAATATATTAATCACCAAAATAATAATAAATCGGTTAAAAAAATCCTTTTTTTAATTAGAAAAATAATAAAATACTTGGACATGCTTATATATGCATATATATACTATTTTGAAAGTATTTGCATATAAAAAAATATACAGGGAAAAATTGGTATCAATAAGAAGTACTCCTTGCTCAGGTTGTTTTACGTAGCTTAACTCAGGTAGAACCGTTTCGCCTAGGGAGGATCTAGCTCATAGTTCCGAGTAGAAGTACTCTTCGCTCAGGTTGTTTTACACAGCTTAACTTAAGTAGAACTGTTTCGCCTAGGGGGATCCAGCTCGTAGTTCCGGGTAGAAGTATTCTTCGTTCAGGGTGTTTTACGTAGCTTAACTCAGGCAGAACTGTTTCGCCTAGGGGGATCCATCTCATATTTCCGGGTAGAAGTAATCTTCGTTCAGGTTGTTTTACTTAGCTTAACTTATGTAGAACCATTTCGACTAGGGGGATCCAGCTCATAGTTCCGGGTAGAAGTACTCTTCGCTCAGGATGTTTTACGTAGCTTAACTCAGGTAGAACTGTTTTTCCTAGGAGGATCCAGCTCATATTTCCGGGTATAAGTACTTTTCACTCAGGATGTTTTATATAGCTTAACTCAGGTAGAACTATTTCGCCTAGGGGATCCAGCTTATATTTTCGGGTAGAAGTACTCTTCGCTCATGGTGTTTTACGCAGCTTAACTCAGGTAGAATCCTTTCGCCTAGGGGATCCAGCTTATGTTTCCGGGTAGAAGTACTCTTTACTCAGGTTATTTTATGTAGCTTAACTCAGGTAGAACCATTTCGCCTAGAGAGATCCAGCTCATAGTTCCGGGTAGAACTACTCTTTGCTCAAGGTGTTTTACGTAGCTTAACTCAGGTAGAATCCTTTCGCCTAGGGGGATCCAGCTCATGTTTTCAGGTAGAAGTACTCTTCATTCAGGTTGTTTTACGTAGCTTAACTCAGTTATAACAGTTTTTCCTAGGGGGATCCAGCTCATAGTTCCAGGTAGAAGTACTCTTCTCTTAGGTTGTTTTACGCAGCTTAACTCAGGTAGAACTATTTCGCCTAGGGGGATCCAGCTCATAGTTCCGGGTAGAAGTATTATTTGCTCGGGGTGTTTTACGTAGCTTAGCTCAGGCAGAACTGTTTCGCCTAGGGGGATCCAGGTCTTATTTCCGGGTAGAAGTAATATCCGCTTAAGTTATTTTACTTAGCTTAACTCAGGTGGAACTGTTTCGCCTAGGGAGATCCAGCTCATAATTCCAGGTAGAAGTACTCTTCGCTCAGGGTGTTTTACGAAGCTTAACTCGGGCAGAACCATTTCGCCTAGAGGGATCCAGCTCATAGCTCCGAGCAGAAGTACTCTTCGCTCATGTTGTTTTACGTAATTCAACTCAGGTAGAACCTTTTCACTTAGAGGGATTCAACACATTATCAATAATGCATGGTGCTAACTCCTAATTCTTTTCCTTCCAGTAAGATAGGGTACCAACCCCTGGTTACATTTCCTTTCACTAGTACAGGGTACCGATCCCTGGTTACACAAGCATTCGTTACAAATTTTATCTCTTTTAGCTAGTTTATACTACTATTTATGTTTGTCTTTCAATAAATTAGATAGTTTATAACTTTCTCTAATAACTCAGAAAATTTTCCTAATGCCAGACTGGGGCATAAAAATTTGTTCGTTTTTGTTTGTCTTTGATGGCTTTGCAGGCTCTGCCGTATAGTACAAGTGATGATTAAAGCTTGCAGTTTCAGTTTCTCATCAGAAAAAATAAGTCCTTCGATCACAAGATAGTCAGAGTTAGCTTTGATAATAAATCAGCAACCCAGCTTCTCATGATTCATCTTCTTAAATTCTGATCCAGAAAGCAAGCAATTGAGATTGAGTCATAATCTTTTCTTCAAAAGAATCAAGATCCAATCTAAGGTCAACACAAACGAGCAAGTCAAAAATCAAGATTTGACTCCAGAAGACACGTAAATAGGAATTTTGTACTCTTAATTTACAGACATATGAAGTGTTCTTCTCTTTTTCTTTGATGTAAGAAGCGAGTAACAGTAACAGCAACAACAACAACAACAGTCTTAACTCCTGTGCATGGTAGTCCCAACTACCAAATTTTCTTAGAACTATACCGACCCGATTCTTTTATAGCCAAAGATATGTAGGCAACCTCGGAAGTAAGGTTCGGTCACCTTTTTTCAAAAATGCTTTCATTAGAGTCATATGTGAGCAAAAGTTAGTCATGGCATTCACTATCTTTGCATGAAAACTCTTCATGTTCTCGAGCAAAGAGGGGCAACTGTAAATGCCTAATTTTTGTTCTTTATTTTACATTATAGTTTTAATAATTATTTTGTGTGTGTGTAGATTTTAGAATTATACTTTTAGTTTAATTAATTTGTTAAGGGGGTTAAGGGCTTTTCATTTTAAAAAAATGAAATTGGCCCAAAATTGGATAAAAGTGGCGGCCCAGACCCGTCCAGACCTTGTGGTATGAGAGACGTCCAAAACGATATCATTTTGATAAATGAGGCAAGACTTAATCTTATCCACTCATCATCACATGATCCGACAATCCTAATTCAATATCCCACCTAGGCATATAAAGCCTAAAATCCCCAAATTTTGCCCCATTTCCCCTTATTTCCCCTTTCTTCTTCTCTCTTATCATTCTTTCCCTCTCTATATACTCCCCTACCTGTCGCCGCCTGCTCCACGGTGGTTCCACCGACCGAAAATTGCCACCACCGGTCGACCACCCCTAATCAACCCCAAAAGTTTACCATCTCCTCCCCTCTTCCTCCTATTTCTACCTATACCACTCATATCCTCCAAATCTCCATAAATTTACAAAAATCCGAAAAAACCCTAGCCGTCGTCTACCACCTCAAAACCTCATAAAAAGTATACCACCGGCCTCCTCTCACTCTCCTCTTCTCCATTCCACGCCCTAAAACCTTCAAACCCCTCCAAAATTCGGCAAATTTTAGCTAGTCGGCGTCTGACCACCCCACTATCGCGATCGACGCTACCTCTTCGTCGCTGAGCCTCTGTTCTAGCATGGCACGACTTGTTGCCTCTTTTTCTCTTTAACAAAATGTTGGACTCAACTCTGCCTCATCAAAGTTTATGTGTTTTTCGGCATTTGTCATCGGGAAAACGAGGTGTGGAGGTCGATTCACCACCTATTTGTGTTGGACTACTGATTTGAAACCCGAGTGCTTAGGTAAAATCCTAATACCTTGTTCATCATTTTTAGTTTCTCCTTATTGACTAATTTTTATATTTTTAGTTTATTTTAATTTCTATTTTTTCTTAATTAGTGATTATTAATCTTTTTGTTGATTTCATAAATTTTGTTGTTATTTATTCGCTTAGGCCATTGCTTCAGTCTTTCCCTCTTTTTATAACTTCTATTTTCCCCCCATTTGTGTTTAAGTTTAGTTTAACTTTCAGTTTCCAATTAATTATTAATCCGTGATTGTTAGTTCATGTTAGCTTCATTGATAATCATCGATGATTAATCGTTATTTATACTTTTTGAATAATGTATTAGTTAGTATGACGTTTTAGTTTGTCGTTATGTTTTCATCTAGTAATCGGTTATATTAATCACTTCGATGTGAATATATGTTTGTTGGTCTTAATGCTAGTTATGTTTTCGGACTTCAACTACAATTTTGAAGTCTCCAAACTATAACTGAAATATCAAATCTGTCAATTCTAGCTTCTTTAATTTCTTATTTTGGTCGTTCTTTGGCTTGAAGTTTAGGTTCTGTTAATCAATGATTCAGTTTACTTATATTAGTATATTTGGAGTTTGGCAATGATGTTTAGTCGCTTTTTAGGCTTGAATCACCTATTGAATTGCAGTTTCGAGTTTGTCTTTCCTACATTGTCATATTTCAGTTTGAGTTAGTAGTTCATGTATTTAAAAATTTAGTGTTAGTCCTAATTAACTAGATTAAGTTTGAAGTAGTTATTTAGTATAGGTAGTTATATGTTTGAGTCTTGTTGATTCCTACTAGTTGACTCTTAACTAATCTTATTTGAATTACTAACTGTTTGAACTAGATTGAATCTGGTTTATCTTTATGGACTAGTTAGCTTTGAATTTCGTTTGAGAAATTAAGAGGAAAGGAAAGGAAAAGAGAATACTTGAGTGTAGGGTTCTTTATTTGATTGTTTTTACTGTTGCGGACTGTTTTGGAGTATAATACTCCAAAATTCTGTCCATAATCGGTAAGAAAAACTGTTCATTTACCAAAATTCTGGTTTTGGACAGATTTTTGGTCAAAAATCCATCATTTTGGACAAATTTTTGGCCAAACAAAATCTGTCCCAAGGTCCTTCCCCCCTTATAAAAAGAGGAGCTCTTTTCTCATTTAAGGAGGATCTTTGGACTCTAAAAATACACACACTCTAATACACTTAGCCATAATCTTTTACACTCTAAAAAAGATATATATCTTTGAGAAAAAAATAGCAGCTTAGTACATATAGCAAGCTGAAATTTCAGAACTTAGTGAGTTCCTTAGAGTGAACCTTTTGAGAAAAATAGAAAGATCCCTTAGGCAATTTGTGAAGTTGGTTGGCTAATAATTTCAAGCATCTTTGTTGGTTTTATAGGTTGTTTTATTGTTGTTTTTGCTGATATTCTTACTGATCCTACTGCTGTACCTTTATTATTCTGCGACTCGGGTAACTCTTTAACCTTATGTTACAGATATTTTCACATTAACAAGAAGATTTGAACTCATCTTGACTACTTGGGCATATCCGTCTAGATAAATTAATGCTAAATAGTTTTCTTGATTATTTAAGTATATCTTGTTGGATTCATATATATAAATGAATCCCGGAATGTTCAAATAGTATTTATTCAAGTGTACCTGGACTTTATTATCTAATATAGTTTAAATGCATGTAAAATGAGATGTTTCAAGAAGATTGTAATATGTTTAAGGACTATTTTTGCACCTTGCGTAATTCTGGCAAGTTTATGTTAGGCCATTCTTAAAGAAACGAACAAAAGAGTCATGCCTGAAAGCTTTAGTTTATTGTGATAAATTTTAGATTATACATGTGACCATAGTTTATTATAATAAATTTTATATTCTACATGTGACCTTTATTTTTTAGAAAATGGTTAAGTCATTAAACAAGTGGTTGAGGTTGCAAATAAATTGAAGGTCTTGGTTTTAGAGTAAAATGGGCTAGATGTGTAATTTAGCCGAAGTGGGCTACCTGTGCTAATATGCATGTGATGGCCATTGGTTTTTTCAACTTGTGTCATCCCAGAAGCCCAATAATGGGCCAAAGTTGGTTCTTCCCAACAGGCCCAATGCCTTTTAAAAGTTTATTTAGCCATTTTTCTGTTTAGTCACTGCCGGCCCATTTTCACTTGAGTTACTGCTGGCCCATTTCCGTTTTAGTAATTTACTAGACTAACTTTTATAAACAAAGCTGGTCCAATCGATTAAAAGTCATATTTGCTCAAATAGATTAATTAAAAGTGGTACTTTCTCTTAGTAATAGCAATCTAATAATTTAATCGCCTCTCAATTAATTAATTTAAACGCTAGCCAAATAGTAGGCACGCTTTAGCTTCGCGGAATCGCTTGCGTAGCGTGATGTTTAACATTCAATAATTTAATTGAATAATCTCATACCTTATCCCATAGTTTTAGTTAGTTTTTTTATTATTTAATTATCTCTTATAATTGCAGATTCGCTTGTGTAGCGCGATAGTAACTTTTAATAATTTTCAAAAAAAATAATTTTCTCAAACGTAGTAATTTCCCAAAAGTACTGCAAATAATTGATTGTCATGATTATGGATTCACTTGCGAGACGCAATTATGACAAGTAATTAATTTCTTTTTATACATTCGATTACGCATTCACTTGCGTACCGTGGTTATGACAACACAATATTATCTAAATTATTTTGTTTAGAAATTCTAATATTCATGAAATAAAAGCGGATAGGTAAAACATAAAAAAATCATATAAATCACATTTTCTCCAAAATTAATTCAACTCAAGTTTTAAGTCAATAAAGCGACCGTGCTAGAACTACGAGATTCGTGAAATGCCTTACACCTTCTCCCCGACCAACAGAATTCCTTACCTGAATTTTATTTTCGTAGACCGATATAAAAGAGTCAAATCTTCCTTAGAATAGGGATTCAAATCAAAGGCGACTTGGAACACCCAAAAATTGATTCCAAGTGGCGACTTTGTAAATAAAATAAACCCTATTTCAAAATTATCATTTTAATTGGAAAAACTCTTTAACCCACAAATCAACACACATATATCTTTTTGGAGGGGTAAAAAGAGGTGTGATGAAGTATTTGATATCCCATCAGCTTCATGGACGTTCTCTTGAATAGTTTGTTTTGAGTTTTGATTTTTAGTGAATAAAATATAGTCTTGTCTTTTATTTTTCTAGTGTTTATTGTGATATATTGAAACAATATAAAAAGTTATTAAGTTTTATTAAATTTTTCCAATAAGATTTTTTTAACTTTTAAATATTTATCCTTTTTAAGACTAGAACTCAAAGAAAAAATATAAAATTAAAGTTTAAAAAATGATGGACCGCCCCGTGGAGGCCTGCAACCTACATAGTGATGGGGTGGTGTGACCATTATAAGGCCCATCAAAATAGTGGGCTAACCCAATCCAACCCGTTAATTGTTAAATCCCATGTGGACTAGGCTAGCCCGCCCCGCCCATATTGACAACTCTAATACTTTCATAGACCTCTCTTAGGTTTCAATTTATAACAGTAACCTGATTTATGATATTATTCTACCTCCCTTACTTTAGTTTCTTTTGCCAAATTCCTTAACCTAATTATCATTAGTATTAAAATTTATAATTTGACTAATTTACACTTAATTTACAGCGGCTTGTAATGGCTGTAAAGGGCTCCTTCAGATATTCAATTGGTGATCCTAGGGGTGCTGGCCCGGGTCAAAATAGATTGAGGTCAATAAATGAGCGTGTCAATAACCTATCAAAAAGTTGCTTGAGCTAAAATGGACAGAAACTTGGATTATAGCTCAACCCATCTAACTCTAATCAAGCTTGAATTGTTTTATTATTGAATAAAACTTTTTTTTTCTTCTTTTTGGTCATATATATATATATATATATAAAAGAATTATTTTATAGATATTTTAGCAAAGTAATTACTCATGGAGCTAAAAATTAATCCAACATTAAATGGATTAAGATGAAATGGATATACGCGGGTGAAGGACCGCCCAACCTTGAACGGATTGTGCGGTCAAATGGATTTGTGCTCAAATTGGAGTGACCCAACATGGGTTGATATGAAAAGGCCCAAGAGTAAAAGAGCAAAGCGAAAAAAGAAATTGCTTAAACCTTGTTGAGTAGCAATGGCGGATGTTCAGAGAAGGGGAAGACCATTACCTCCTCCACCACCGAGAGGCCCGCTCGGTCCACCTCCCGCTAGGCTTGCTCCCCGCCTCCAACCAGTCGATCGTGAAAAGGTCCCTCCTTTTCTCTTTTTTGTTTTTTTTGTTTTCTGAATTGGTTAGAGTTGTTAGTATTAGATGGTTTTTGAACTTAAATAGTTGTGTAAGCTTGTGCCTTTTTTGTTTCAAGGTGTTTCGAACCTAACCTTCTGTAGTGGACTCTCTAGGGTTTTGGTGTTTATGATGTATTGCTATTCAACAGCAACAACTATACTACTATGCTATGATCCCATACTAGTTGGGCTGCCCATATTTTTGCTCCATTTGGACTCTGTTTCGTTTCAATACTAAGTTGACTGGTGTATTATTATTCAAGGAATGATATTTGATCTGGTAAATCGAAGTTTGACACTGCCCCCCAAAAAATGCAAGTTTGAGAATTTAAAACTTATAGAGCCACCACTATGTAATTTGAAACAAGAAATATAATTCAAAGGTGATATGTTACTTTCTTCCAAGTCTATGCTGATTTTAACAGAGGAGGAATATGTAACACAAGTGCACACACAAACTTTTTGCCTGCCAATCTATAAAAGAACCAGTGAATTGTGAGAAGACAGTGTCTCTTATTTGGTACAGTACCAAATGGACTGTTATATTATGTCAGAAATTTGATAAATAGAATATCATATTTTGCATTTACTTCCAAAGATGGAAGCTTGGCTGCCATTCTTCCCTCCTACGCAGCAGGGGCAGACGAATAAATGGAAAATGCATGCTGGCACTTGCTTTGCAAGTTGACCTTGTTGCTTACCAAATGGAGGGAAAGCAATACAAGCAAAAATATGAACTTGGATCTTGGCATCACTTTGTATTATCTTGGGACAATACATACTCTCTGGAGTGGTCTTTCTTTTGTGTGTTTTCGCTAGAGTTAGTTGGCATGTGTTTTTTCTACTAACATTTTGTATTTGTTATTCTCACATACTATGTTAATGTGAGTTCATGGGACACAAATTGAATATTTTTCTTTGCATACTGGAAGTTACTTACAATATCCTATTTCCTTTTTTTGTTTCTGGGGATTCCATCAAAAACCAGACTTGTCCTCTGTTGCTTCGTGTTTTCACTAAGGTATGCACTCCAAAATAACTCCATTGTTTGTTTTGTCTTTTGTGCTAGTTCTCTTGTAAAATCATCACTTCTATTACTCTTAAATAATTTCTGTATTTTGTTTATTTTTGGATAGATGGTAAGTTCTAAATGTTTTTCGATTGGTACAAGTACTATATTTTATTGCTGTTTCTTCTTTGGTTCATGGAATAACTATATGAGCAAGACATCTTATCATACCAAAAAATAAACTATATGGGCAAGACAAAGATCTGTCAAAGGTGTTCTATTCGACGTAATCCTCAAGTTTTAAGGGCTTTGGGAGTTTGAAAGCACTAAAAAGTATATGCAAGATTGTGCTTTCTTATCGTGTGTGCTTTCAAAATGTATATGCTTTGCATAAGCTTCACTTTTTGATAACAGATACTGTGAGCATAGTTTGGGTTTCACCCACTTTTAAACAAAGTGTGAAGCAAAATGTTGCATCGGTATTATGGTCAATCAGCAATACACTCAGTGGAGGCTTTACTTTGGAACTTACAGATTGGAGGCCATCACAGTGACAATGAGTTTGCGGTGAGAGGCAAGGAACCCAAAGATGAGGTCCAAATCTATACATGGATGGATGCTACTCTGCGTGAATTAACTGATTTGGTATGATGAAAGTGACAAATATTATATGATTATATCTTTAAACTGATCTCTCCAATTTAGTTGGTGTCTCCCTTACTCATTGTGTATCCTCATGTTCATTATGTGGTTGCATGCATGAAGCATTTTAAGATGTTAAGAGATTGTAGCAAATTTTTTACAATATGCCTTTTGTCCTTGACTTGTATGAATTACTAATATCTCTAGTTATCCGGAAGATGAGCTGTTGGATTTCTTGAGTGCTGAGTCTTCTTCCATATATACAGCGTGTATTTGAGTTGTCAGTTGACATATAGAAGATCATTGAAATACTATGAATTTAAGACCTCAATGAGGGGAATCTTACTTGCTCAGTTGGTTGGCTACCTGAAATTTCACCTTATTGGTGAGGGTTCGATTTCCCACCTTGTAATACAACAACAACCACTCAGTATAATCCCACAAGTGGGGTTTGGTTTCCACCTTGTAATCCCCTCCTTAATTTCTCCTTCTCCTACCCCCTTTTTTAGAAATAAAAAACCTCAAGTATATTGATCATATTCAGTACGAAGGCAAGAGTATAAGGTGTCTTGAACCGATTGATGTTATCAGTAATTGCTTAGACAGTTGAATAGGTTCTGACAAAATTGAGTCTCTCTTGATGGTAATACATGAATAACTACTCACCAAAATTGACAGCAGAATATACTATTAAACTTATTCGGCATGCCTAAATATAAGGCAAAATGCAGCGGTATAATTTATCAAATTCATTTTAGTTTTATGGCACAATTTGTATATCATCGGCTTTCAGGGACATGTCAGTGCAGTACTGTAAATCTTTTTAATAACCGTGGTATCCGAGCTAATTTACACGCAACTTTATTAATTCCACGAGGTCCATGCTACCTCCCACCATAGGGGTATTGGATAAGTCTATCCACCAAGGCTTGGACAGATGGGAAGAAATCACCTATTGCCTTTCCTCCTTTGGGATTTGAACTTGAGACCTAATGGTTCTCAACGCACTTCATCGACCATTAGGCCGCGCCGTAGGTTGCAGTTAATTTTCCTCACTCTTCTTTATATCCTAATATATTTCCATGCCAAACCTTCTTTCATGTGGTTTATCTGTTTACTGCGACTGTATCAGGTTAAAGAGGTAGCTCCAGAAGCAAGACGAAGAGATGCAACTTTGTCCTTTGCTTTTGTCTATCCTGATAAAAGGGGGCGATTTGTCGTTAGAGAGGTCTTTCTCACTTCTTTCTCTATATGCTTGCTTGTATATGAACTTGTTGTTGACATGTGAAAGTGTGCTTGTTGTCTGTGTGGTGCTTCTGCACCTTTTTTTAAAATTATCTTGCGACTTTTGGATGGTTAATGATACATGTCATATTGTGTATGTGTGGACAGTTCGTGCAAGATGTTCTTGCATTTGATTATGCCCTCTTATTCACATTTTCCGAGACTAGTTTCGCACTAGAATAAAGGATTATCACTTTGACAACTAAAACTTCCAGAACATGTCATCTGTTGAGTTATTTGAAGATTTCCATGGACTTTATAAACATGATAGACAGGATGTGACAACATGTCACCTTTACTGCTTTTAAAGTTTGTCCATCCTACATGTTCAATTTGTCTACTAAGTTCTTCATCATGTCCTACTGACTTCTTGGTCTTTGCACAATCTACTAGTAAATTTAGTTGTCAATGTGTGCAATAGTTTCAAAATTTCTTTTTTTGTTCATCAAATTTTAGTGTTCAAATGGTACTATTGTGTGAGAAATCTGGGATTGCCATTTGCAATTTTTAATGTAACAATATTTGTTAATATTTTCAAGTCAACAGTGATCTTATAGTGTTTATTAATCCCCCTGATGTGAAGGTGGGGAGAACGTTTTCTTATCCAAATATGAGGCGACCAGATAGTGGCAGCAAAACTTTGAGTGAACTTAAATTTCAGGTAAATGCTTTGTTTATATGGAATCATCAACCTCAACCTACCTTTTTGGAATTTGGTGCTCACTTGTTTTTGCCACTGCAGATAGGAGATTACTTGGATGTGGCTATCCTCTTCCAGTGATCTATTATGGCACCTCTGTCGGGATTAGAATTATGCAAAACTTGTATTACTTTGTCTTCGTCATACTTTTATACATATCTGTAGTTTTCTTGATAAGCTGAGCTCTAATGTTCATTTTCGATGTGAGATTGCCTCCAGAGTGCTCTATGACTAGATCTGTTATGTTATGTTGCTGTCAGCACTTGTATGATTCTTTGTGATTTCATTTCCTTTTTTCAATTCTATGACCTGCAAGTATCTCTTGAGCTCATGTTCCTGCTTTTTAAACACATAACATACATTACTTGTAAACTTTTGGCTTATATGATGTTGTCAGTAGTCTAACCTAGCTTATATAGGGGGAAATACGAGTGGTCAAGAGATGATGTCCCTTTTAACTTTTGGTTTGAATAAATGCTGACAATATAGGAAAATAAAAAAATTCTGCAAAAGAATTTACATGTACACACATCATGGGAAAGGGATAATAGGACGATCTGCGAGTTCAGAAAAGGAGATGAAGGTACAATAAAAAGGAAAAGGAGAACCTGTGGGTTTGATGGAAACAAAAGCTAGAATTGAAAATAGGAAAATAGTTCACTTGCATTTCCGCAGCAGTTGGTGTTGACACAATGGATATCTTGTAAGTATGATCGTATGGAATCCTATGTATTGATTGTACAAGCATATGCATCATTTTGAGTGCTTCTGTCATCTTGAGAAACTGGTGTCAACAGATATTGCTATTGTACTCTGTGTAATTGTATGGAACATTGATGCATCTACAAGTGTCTGCTCTTGTAAATTCCCCTCTATGGATTCTACAGGGTGATTTGAACTATATAGCTACTGTACAGAGGTCCACTTATTAAGACCTGAACAAGAAGCACCATTAAGTTAACAATTGTCAAGAGCCACGGAACATTATTAGAAGAAAGAAGTCACAAATATATATAAGGAACATTTCCATTTAACAATACACTAAATATGCAAACAGACCTTTTTTCTTCAGAGCTTGGTTCGGATGTCCAGACGATATCTTTTAATCCCGAAGAGAAGTTCTTGTAGAACTGCCATTTTAAAGGTCCAAGAATCTGTTAAAGTCACTATGGTCTTCCAATAATTATAGGAGAGCTCATGATACACAATGTCACAATCATTCTAGAAATTTAAACAAGAACATGCCTTGTGAAACTCTAATGTGTCGCCACCAGTTTTTCGGAGCTCAACCAAATGCAACGACGGAGCCACTTCAAACACCTGAAGTAACAAGTATGCACCAATCTATTAAAATAAAATCACATATCTTTAGTCTTCTAGGTGTACGAACTGACTTATCCTTGCTGAAATTCAAGCTTTCTACACATATAACCTTTCTTGATCATAAAATAAACTCAACACAAGAAAACCAAATAAATAACGTCTTTAGCTCAGTGAACGGATGTCCCATTTGTACACAATTTCCATGCTAATACTGATTCTAAAGTAGCAATCCATGTACTACAATGGTTATAGCCTTCTTTCCTAAGAGGAAATTATAGAAGGAAAATAAGGCAAGTCCTAGTAAGGTCCCTATTCTCAAGTCAGTAATAACCCACCATTTAAACCATTTAATATTGGGAAGCAACTAATTAAAAGACTATTAGAAAGAATGAAGTAATCACCTCTGTTGCTACAGCAAGGTGGCCTTTCCTTCCTGTCCTGTCACCTTGTAACTTCATCTGGAATAATCAAGATTAAGAATTTTGTTTCAGGAAAAAAATGATTCAGTAAAAGGTTAAATTTCCACTGGGGTCAATTGATATCAGTCAAATCCACACATCCAATGCTGAAGGTGCAGGCAAGGTGTTACCTTGTAATTTTTCTTCTGGACATTGAAACCCAAAGGTTTTGCAGTTTCCTCAATTTTGGAGATAATCTCATGTGCAGGGCACCTGGAAGTAAATTGAGTTTCTCTCTTGATAAGGCCCTATACTTTGTGGATCCATACATAAGAAAATGCATTAGCAGCAAAATCTGAATAAAAAGAGAAACAAAAGAGACACTTTTTGACATAATTTAAAGTCATATTATATCAACTATTTATCACTATAATGATGAAGGCTAGTTAGACAAACTATCTACTGAAAACTCAAGGAATCATACTCCAAGATCGAACAAGACATCCTTACTGTATGCTGCTGCTTCCTCATTCTAACTATCCTTAGATCTAATGGACATTGAAAGATCATATACCATAAACATGTCTGTTAGGGTGTTTAGAAGTGCCAAGACATATGAAAGTGTCACCTGCTTTTCGAACAAATTTTCTAGGTTGAAACTTTTTGACCTTGAAATGAGCTCGAACGCATTGACAGAAGCAGGTTTTTCCTTGCTTTCTGTGATGAGATGATCCTGCCAAAATAAAATATGCATATCATTTCAAACAGGGTGTTAGGTTCTCAAGACTACTTATAGCTCTCAGTTCATCTTAATAAGCTCCAATTATACCCTCTATAGCTATTAAATTCTCAAGGAATACAAAAGGAATGGCCCTTCTGTTCTTCATCCTTACTTAAATCTCATCCCAACCTAAGTTGCTCCGACATGGCAGTTTAGGTGCCGTACCCGTGTCGACACGACACTAGTATGGGTGCGGGTATGGGATCCGTATCGGATTTGGTCAAACAATTTTGGATACTTTGACCACATCAGACAGAAAAGGTCGAGGTGAGATACAATTTGATTCCCGAAATCAGATTAAAACTAGGGTAAATCTAAAGAAAATAGCATACCTTATCTAGAAAATTTATCCTTTACTCATCTACAACTTGACAATAAAGAAATTCATACTTTACAAGCTAAGTATTCCACAAAATTTCTCATAATTTAGAGATATTTTTATTTTTTAAAATTATTTTTAGCCGGATCCCCCGCCCGTATCCGTACTAAGATCCATATCCACGAATCTTAGAATTTACATCTCGAAGGATCCGACCTCTAGATCCGCACACGTGTCGGACACCCGCACCAGTGTCCGAGCAACTTAGATCCCAACTACAAGGCCCAAAACTCAAATGGACCCTGTTAACATGCCGGGGCTCATGAGGTATGCTTATCCTTCAAACAGTTGAAATCATATTTCTAACTAATGTAAGTATCTCATGTCTCAAACGACAAATATTCAAGGCGCGGTGGGTAGGAGGTGACTATAAATGGAAAGAACTTGCTTTGAACTTTTGAACAGTACTAGTTGTGAAAGGAAAAGTGACTTACGTCTGAGCCATTGAAAATGGCATCAATGTCATCAAGATTGACATCATCATCTTGCTCAAAATTTGGTGGCTTGTAATCTTTCTTGAACCAATCATCTTCAAGGATCTCTGGAATAGTGATCCTCTGAAACAGAACATTAGAAATGACTCATCAGGAAAAAGAAACAAACATGATTTTTTTTTTGTGGGGTGGGGGTGTTTGGGG
>MU727878.1:67085-87653 GCA_026770625.1 Nicotiana glauca | reverse complement strand
GAGAGAGAGAGAGAGAGAGAGAGAGAGAGAGAGAGAGAGAGAGATTCAAATAATGCATAAGAATGTGCTTATGCAAGATTGGCTGAATACCACAACTAACCTCTAAGGGAGGTTTAAGAGAAATAAAGATAATGAATATTACAATGTGGTTACACAAATATGTCATTGGTCGCGTACATGTGGTACGCCAAAAAAATATTATGACATGCCTTATAAAAGGTTATTAAAGGCAAATCTAAAGCAAGAAATAATTTTGCTTATGATAATTTTGACCATGACAATTAATGATTTTCTCCGTGAAGGAGACATTCACCATATGGATGGTGTGATAAAAGACTTGTAGTACAAAATCAAAAGTTCCGAAAGAATTAATTTGTTACTACCTAGATAAATGAAATTGTCAATGACATTGATATTGTAATAAGTCTCAAAATGAATTTTTGAGTTTCAAATATATTAGCCAAAGTGGTTGGCATAGTGAGACTATAAATGAAAGGAAGATTGAATATCTTCATATTAATATAATCATATATTACTATAATCATACCGGGTAAATATGAAAGGTTACTCGATTTTTGTCTATTTGTACTACAGATGTATAAGCATGATGATGGAATCACATGCCACAAGTAAAATAGAGATTTACCAAAATAAATATTAGTTGGCATGACCGGTTGGCCATCCCGATTCAATTATGATGTAAAAATTAATTGAGAATTCATATTAGCATATATTGAAGAAATAGAAGATTCTTCAGAATTCTTTTGTGCTGCTTATTCTCATGATATACCAGTTAAGGTTGAGATTGAATCTCAGTCACCTGCCATGTGGGCCGCTTACTATTATATGTTTTAATATATGCATATATTCTATGGACACATGTGCGTTTGCTATCAACTTGCAGTTTGGCTTTTGCAAGGTTACTTGCTCAAATTATCATAGCATAGTTTCAGAATATAAATTATGATGATTTATCTTGATAATACCGGTTTAAATCTAAGTTGATTTAGCATAAATTGTATGCCTCCAATTATAGCTAAACCATTGGTTGTGAGATGAATTATTTAACATACAACAGCATTTGTACACATCTAGCCAAGTTATGATAAATTCTCCTTATCACAATTGGTTCAGAGTCAGAAACCACATAAGTTTTATCTTGAAATATAGATGTGTTATATGATTTAATTATCCCACTACAATATACAAAGATGAGTTCTCAAAGAAAGTCGGGATGTGTGTTGGTGATCCCAACATTAGGGAAAAAAATGGGTAGATGAAAAAGTGATACGCGGAATGAATATGAGTACATCTAGATCCTCATACGGGAAAATGTGAACTTGAAGTTCAAGTGATACTTCATTTGCAAAATATTGCCAGGCGTATTTGCTGACCCAAAGATAAATGTCATATTTCAACTGTTAATGCTCCAAATAGAATAAAGCACATGATGGACATAGTCTATGGAACGCATGAAGCGTAATAGACTAATCGGTTCCAAAGATAAAACTCATTGAAGAAGGAGAGGAGCAAATGATAAAGATGGTCATACTAAGGAGGCAAGTGCTCTATAAGAGCACCACGACATAACACTTTATAAGACCTCATAGGAGAGGCTCATGTACCTGAAACTATTGAGGTCTCGATAAGTTATGTCTTTATATGTAATGATGGAACCGATGTAAAATGATCGTCGACGATATTGTTAATATAATGTAGCGCGCAATATTATTAATATTGACGAGTATCTTGAGCTCAAATCTGTCATGGAATTTGGACAGATAAGTGATTGGCCAAATGAAAATTGACTTCACTTGAAAAATAAGAAATTGAACGGATAGTCCATTGTGCAAAAAGTGAAATGAAAAATCAAGTCGATAGACATAAAGATGACTTGTGGCACATAATTTTTCTTAAATATCCTAGCATTAGTTATATGGAGACAGGTTCTCCAGTGGTGGATTAAACTGTTTTCAGATTTTAATATGACGATACACGAAAAACTTGATATGCGTATAATGAAAATCCTTGAAGGATTTAAACTGTTCAGAAGCATATAGAGGTTCCTGAAAATTTTATTAAATAAAGCTTCAATAATCCATGTATGACATATATAATTTATTTTTGTATCTTAGTGCACTGGGTGCACTTATGTTTCTTGCTAGAACCTTGAGTATAACGTGATACTAGCAAGATTTAACTTTAATTCGATGGAGACACTGAAATGCAATTAGTAATATATTACAAGAATCATTAATAGATTTGTTTATTCTAACAAATATTGTCAAGATTTTATTGGTTATGCAAATGCTGGCATTTTTTGAAGTTCGTTCTTCAAACAATCTATTTGCATGTGAGAGTGTTGTCATATTATCATTTTACAAGACAATTAATTATTCAAGTTATGCCAAGATAAGCAACTGATAAAGCAAGGAACTCAACACACAATAGACGTGTGACTTTTCTTTGAAGAGAAGATTCCAATAATATTGAAGATAATGTTGTTTGCTTATCTCAATTGGAAGGAGGATATATTGAAGGCAACAACATAAAGCACATTTCGCCAAAGTTCTTTTCAGACATGATCTTCTTTTCAGACATGATCTTCGACAGATTGGTGATATAGATGTTCAACAAATTTATTTGATTGATAATTTGGTGGATATGCGCATTGAATCATTACCAACCCCAATATTTGAGAAGCTGGTATACAGCATTGGAATGCGCCATTTCCGAAAAGTAAAGTGATGTTTTCATCAGGGGGAGTCATACAAGTATTGCACTCTTTTTTTTTAGCTGAGACTTTATCCCACTGGGTTTTCCTAGCAAGATCTTTAACGAGGCAGCAAACAATGCGTATTACAAGATGTATACTCTTTTTCCTTCACTAAGATTTTTATCCCACAGAATTTTTTCTTAGTAAGGTTTTAATGAGGCACATTATCTATGGACATCCAAGGGTGAGTGTTATAAAATATATGGTGAATATCCATAACCACCAAATGAGTAATACCCACTACTCTTCTCCATCATCTCCATAACTCCCACTACTTTAATATTTATGGAGTGATGGTTGTAACTCCCATACATCCCCCATAATCTTCTACCATGATCTCAAATGCTTAACGGCATATTTATGTAATTCTTTTGGTATACCTCTATGTAGTACTATAAATAGAGGATGAGAAGTCATCTTATAAGAGACTTGAACACTTGGAATACATAGAAGAAATAAGAAAGTTATCTCTTTCTCTCTGCATCTTTTGTCTATTTTATTGTTTTATATTATTAGTTTGAGCTTAGTTTCTTAACGGCCAACATATAATTAAACAATGATTTTTAAAAATAAAAAAAATAGCGTGACCAAAGCATTCGCTTGCAACGCTTCATTATTGTCATATGACAATTCCACGACTTGAATAATGAATAGTTCACTTAATTACCTTAACTTATGGGAAGCTCAAATGATAGATGGCTTGTTGAATACTATACAGATGATTTGGACTAAAATAATAACGAGTTCAAATTTGTATAATATCCAGCAAATCATCTATCATATTATCCTTCACATATATATCCTACATAAAAGAGGAGCAAAGGCAATTATGAAAAAACTATTCAGTAAATCTATCAAGCTATGAAAGGTAGCAACCAGATGAAATTAGGGATGGCAAATGGGACGGGAGCTGTTGAGCTTTAACCCCCCAAATTTTCAACCCGCACCGCATAAACCCACGTAAGTTTTTCCACATTGGCTATTACATATTAACATAGAACAAGTACAATCCACAAGCTCCTAATGAGAATTTGAAAATATCAATCAATGAACTGATGATACTAGGAAACTGCCTACTCCTAACATGTGTTGTTGCATTGTCTTAGGTAATGATACAAAGTTCTATGTACGTCCCTGTATAAGAACTCATTCTTCAGTGTCTGAACGTGTCGGGAATTCCACTCCATAGAGTGCCGGTATGTTCTCCAAATCTTTCTTCGACAACAATGGCAAAAACCATAATGCCTTATTAGCGCCAAAAACCTTTTAAAAACCAACCATTAGATAACAATATTGGTCAAACCAAGGCACTCTCAGCAATTGCCTAAACAGTTCAATTACCCCTATAACCAACAAATGTCATTGATTGTAGAAATAATATTTACTCACTTAATAACAGGACTCTCGCATTATAAATATTATAATTGACAGTCATGATTGAAGAAATTAAAAATTCAAGGTCTTAAAAATCATTTAACCTTTCCCCCTTTCCGGTCGCCCTCTGTATAATTCTTGCTGCCAGAGAAACAAGTATCTTTCGGTTTAAAAAATCTGCCTCTCCTTGACTGGTTGCTTAGAAGCTAAAAAATGCTTTATTAAAACAAAAATAGAAGAGCGGCTTATGCATATCACCTGCTCAAAATTCCTTTTCCGGCCAAGGTCATACTTCCAGCGCACAGTTTTTTTCTTCTCATAAACCTATAACATAGACAGACGAGACAACAATAAGGTTACTATGAAAGTTAACATATTACTGTATCTTTTTTCCTATCCATCTCTTGTCAATTTCATTCCCAGAGTTGAAGGAGAAGCATTAAAATTGACATATAATGAAAAATACCAAGGTTTGACATACCTCCACTGAAGTGGTGTTGCTTGAGAGCAGAGATGCATGCATAATTACAAAACAAAGAAGACTGAGTGAAAAGGCAAGATTCAGAACTGCATCAAGGTCAAACCTGTAAGAAACAAGGAAATCATAACAATCAAGACTAAGTCATTAAGAAAGTAGAGACTGCTTACCAAAGGCTAGAAAAACGACTGTAATGTTGCCTGGCGAGAATGAATGATTCTTGGCTTGTTGAAAGAATTTTATAAAACTGGGCAGCAGCACCAGAGTGTCCAATGTTGTTGTCAAAAATGTGTACATCTGCATACATACTCAAATGCACAAACTTAGTAAAGCACAATATAGATATCAGAGTCGTAACTGATGGCTTCAAGAAGAAACTCCTTCCCACCACCAAGAAAAGAAACAGATATATAGGAGTGTACTTAGAAGCACGGAAACCAAACACTGTCATCTAATTGACTCATGTTTAGATCCAACATAAGCAAGTGACAGACACAAGCACAATCATATCCAAATCCAACACAAACAAATGACGAACACGAGTCTGCCGTGTTGTTTTGACTTATTAAATTTTAGATACACGCGAGTCGAGTTTGGCATCTGTGTCTCTGATTTCGGATACATGTCCAGAAAGGAGATACCAGGAGGACAATACCAAGTGCAAGATATGTTGTTTTTGCAGTACCATCTTGGTAGTTGCCTTAATAATATTTACTTATCTTATCAAAATAATACCAAGAGCAAGATATGAACTTTGGAAAAAAATAGTTCATTCTTGTGTAATAATTGAAACTTATACACACAATCCCGTAACCATATCATCAAGAACTCAAAGCCATAGGATCTAGAAGAAGAAGAAAGCAAAAAAGAAAGTGCTGTTTAGCTTCCATCCCTCTACTCCATTCCGTCCAATCCAGAGATTTCCTAAAACCATACTTGTTTACTCTATTTGTGGATGAACAAACTAATAGTACAGAGAAAGGTTTCCTCATACATGCTATTTGAAGATAGTATTATGCAGTGTTCAAAAAAGCGACCGCTTCCTCGCTTTAAGCGAGAAGCGAAGCGGAGCGCCGGGTGTGTCGCTACCTGTACTAAAAGCGACTCAGGTACAGAAAAGCGGTCGCTTCTACCAAAAAAGCGAGAGGGAAAAGCGGAAAAGCGGAAGAAGCGATCGCTTCTTGAAATAAACAGTCCAAACGAGTCTTTTTCAATTAAAAGACCCAAATCGAGTGAGTCTTCTGTTATAGTCATTCTTCAGCAGCAACTTAGGTTTTTAAACCAGCCCTTTCTTCCTCAAAAAACCAACGATTTCTTATTTGTTCAAGCAAACTAGGGTTTTTCTTCTTCTTCTTCAACATTACAACAAGTCAACAACAGCTTTCAAGTTTCAACAAGTATGTTTTTATTTTCATTCTTCTTCTTCTTCTTCTTCTTCTTTTTCTTTTTCTTTCTAAACGTCCAAAAAGCGTCGAAATGCTGGCGAATTTTTTCCAGAAAATTTCTGCCCCGTTTCTGCCCAAATGCTACTCTTGACAATCTTGTAGAAGAATAGGATGCTCATTTTATGCTTTAATTGATGCTACTCTTTAGTTTTTTAATTCAAGTATTGAACATTTGCTTACAATTACATGTGGTGTCTATGCCATATTTATTTTAATTTTTTTTTTTAAATTCCACTTCACTTCAAAAAAGCGGGCGCTTCGCTTCTCGCTTCTCGCTTTTCGTGAAATGGGGATTGTCGCTTTTCCTCGCTTCACGCTATTTTTAACACTGGTATTATGTTAATAGTCAACCAGTCAATAAAAAGTTGTAACTATGAGGAGGCACCCAAGAAAACAGGGTTTCTAAGATTAATAAAAACATGGCATAATATACATATACCACAAGTTTAGCGTATAAGAACAAAAGAATAAGAGAGATTTGATGCGATAATGGCATCTAAATGTTGACAATTCAAGTATCTAAACACTATCTTCTAGGATGATGTAATTGTAACACGATAAAATAGGATGGTTGATATTTAGGAGTCCTGTGAATGCAATATTATAATGAGTGAACATTGGATCTACGACCCAACATATCCTCAAGATTAGAGTTGTAAAACTACCAATATTAAGATAGATGTGATCATACATGATTGGACAAGATGAAAATGCTTACATCAGACACATGATGCAAATAGCACAAATAAAGGATTAAATTAGAAGTCATTTAAGATGATTTGGCTTCTCCACCTTAGACATACAATGCACCGATATACTTGACACCGTTGAAGGTGCTCAAATAGGACATATTGAATCTAAAATTAAACTGAAGGAAGTTGATTTAAAAGATATACAACCTCTAGAAATCAATGCCGCTAAGAACAGAACTCAAAGGAAAGAAAGGATCTATATGGGTGATACCAACAAATTGATATTAACAAAAAATTACTTTGTTCCTGCACTAAGATTATGTCCATTTGTTTACCAAAGCATGTTGGTCTAATTAGAGAATTGCATATCGGTAATGCAACCATGTCAGATTTATTGAACCTCTACTTCTTATTGGAAATTGCGATTTAGTGAACCTCTACTTTCAGAATAGACGCAATTTGCCTTAAAGACAAATTATGTACTGGTATTGAAAAGGATAGGGCCCAAAAGAGCGGAGTGGATATATGGATTTATATGACCAACTCCAATTGGTTTGTAATTGTGAATTGCAGTTGATTGAATGAGATAAATTGGTTTCTATGCACTTACTACTTATTTGCAAGGTCAAAAAAGATACTCTTTTCAAAGTTGTCTAATCGAAACTTTCCTCATGCTCAAGAGTCAAGATAGCTTTAAAATTAATGAAAAGATCTTAGGGTCGATTTAGGCCACCAAGATTTTTTTTTGAAATTGGTAACATTTGTATTAGATATAAACATGACTACACTAAATCAGTGCAGTCATCCATAATTACAAAAGGGAGTACAAAGAGAGACAAACTAAGTCTCTATTAAGCTCATAAGAGGTCTAAAACATCAAAATTACTTTCACTCTCTTCTAAGCACTCCTGTTTACACCAAAAATAAAAGAGCGTAAGGCAGCTCATTTTCAACTTTTGTATTGAACTATGTATATCTTCAAAACATCTTAGGTTCCTTTCTTTTCAAATTGTCCACCATATACATGCATGGACAATCTTCCATCTCTCCTCCTGGCCAGACTGCATTCCATCTCTCTTCCAACTTGTTAGGACTTCCTTGATTCTTCCTGGCATAACCCATTTAATTCCCCTCAGGTTGATGAATATCTTCCAAATTTGATCTGTGACACTGCAGTGCAAAAAAAGATGGTTGACTGTCTCCTCCTGAGCTTTACATAAGTAACATCTAGACCCCAACTGATATCCTCTCTTAGTGAGATTATCTTGGGTTAGGACAGCTTCTCTTGCTAGAAACCAGACAAAACATGCCACTTTATAAGGTATTTTAACTTTCCAGATCATTTTCCAAGGCCAACAACCAATCTGATTATTAGAATGGTTGTACTCTTTGTAAGCTGATCTAACAGAGAAAATTCCTCCTTCCCCCCTTGCCAGAACAGCCTATCTTCATTGTTGGTGGTCCCTCTAAACTGTTCTAGAGTATCATAGAAATCTGTCAGCCTCTCAATTTCCCAGTCATATAGAAATCTTCTAAATGTAAGGTTCCATTCTTGACTTGTCCAAAGTTCTCCAACAGAAGCTCTTTGTTGTTGATTCAGATTGTAGATGTCCGGAAATAGTTTCTTTAAAGATCTCTGTCCAAGCCATTTATCTTCCCAGAAGGATATTTTCAGTCCATTTCCAACTCTGAGACTGAAATTGTTTCTGAACCTTGGCCATATGTTTCTGATAGACCTCCACAGACTCACCCCATAAGGAGTACAAACTATTTTTGTTGTCCAACTACCTTCCATCCCATACCTTGCCTGAATTACCTTCTTCCACAAAGATTGCTCTGTTGTGGCAAACCTCCATAACCACTTCATCATCAATGCTTGATCCTGAGTTTTGAAATTTTTGATCCCCATTCCCCCTTCTTTCTTGTTGGTAATAAGTACTTCCTACCTGACCAGATGAAGCTTACTTTTATGACTGGTGCCTTGCCATAGAAAGTTTCTTCTCAGTGCATCTATTCTTTTAACTACACTGGCCGGAACTGGAAATAAAGGCATCATGTAAGTAGGCATAGCATCCAAAACGCTATTGACGAGGATTAGTCTACCTCCCAAAGATAGGTATTGGCTCTTCCAACTGACAAGTTTCTTTTCACATTTCTCAATTACTCCATTCCATATTCCTTTTGACTTGCTTTTTGCTCCAAGTGGCATTCCCAGATACATTTTTGGTAGAGCTCTTATCCCCCCCCCCCCCAAGTATTCTAGCCAAACTATGCATCTCCACTACTTCATTAACTGGATAGATGAAACCCTTGTTCCAGTTAATGTGTAGTCCAGATACTGCTTCAAAAAGAATGAATACCAATCTCAGGAAGAGCAACTATTCTCTGCTAGCATCACAAAACACCAAAGTATCATCTGCATATTGTAGATGAGTGATTTCCAAGTTGATTGATTCCCTAGAGTTTACCCTAAAATCCCTGATCATATTATTTGCTATGGCAGTTTTAAACAGATTGTTTAATCCTTCCATAGCCAGAATAAATAGGAAAGGGGAGATTAGGTCTCCCTGTCTCAAGCCTCTCTGAGAGGAGAAGAAACCAACAGGTGAACCATTGACTAAGATAGAGAATTTGACAGTACTAATGCAGAATTTGATCCAGCTAATCCATCTTTCATCAAAGCCCATCTTTGAAAGTATTCCCAGCAGAAACTTCCAGTTAAGGTGATCATATGCCTTTTCTATGTCCAGCTTGCACAGGATACCAGGTTCTTTGCTCTTCATTCTAGCATCTACACTCTCATTTGCAATGAGAATAGCATCCATTATTTGCCTACCTTTGATGAAAGCCATCTGTTGATTGTCCATCAGCTTGCCCATTACTTTCTTGATTCTTACTGTTAGGAGTTTTGAAATTATTTTGTAGACACTACCTATCAGACTGATAGGTCTGAAATCTTTCAGTTCTTTAGCTCCAACTTTCTTAGGAATCAAAACCACCAAAGTAGCATTGAAGCTTTTTTCAAAGACCCCAGTAACTTGAAAATTCTAGATTGCAGTTATCACATCACATCTTGACTGATTACTTCCCAACATTGAATGTAGAAAGCCATTGTGTACCCATCTGGACCAGGAGCTTTTTCCCCTGCACATGCTTTGACATTTTCCCAGATATCCTGAGGCTCAAAAGGGCTCAATAACATCTGATTATCCTCTGAGCTAATAGTTTGGCAGTCCCTTAGGCTACATTGTGGTCTCCACTCCTCTGCTTCTGTGTATAGTTTTTGGTAGAAAGAAATTATCTCCCTCTTGATATCTTCAGGATTCTCCACAGTTTCCCCATTGACTTGTAGCTTGTCAATATTGTTATACCTTTTATGGGCATTTGCAGTTCTGTGAAAGAACTTGGTATTTCTGTCACCTTCTTTCAACCATAAGGCCCTAGACCGTTGCCTCCATCTCCTCCTTCCGAGCATTTTCCTCAAAATCTAGCAACAAAGAGGTTTTTTGTGAGTCTCTTCCTCATTCAAGCTCCTCAGTTCTTGTATATCCTCAATTTCAGCAAGTTGGTCCAATATATGTCGTTTCTGTATCATCAGATTGCCTTGAATTGTCTTGCTCCATTCTTTGAGTTTTCCCTTCAAAGCTTTCAGCTTGAAAGCCAGGATGTAATCAGGTCTGCCAGTATATGAAAAGGACTCCCATCATGTTTTAATTCTATTCTTGAAACCTTCAGTCAGCAGCCACCAATTCTCGAATTTGAAAAAAGATTTCACTGGTTCCCAATTGCCACACTGAATCATCACAGGTGAATGGTCAGAGGTAACCCTGTGAAGGATTGCCTGTATAATGTTCCTAAAACCTTCATCCCATTCCTTAGAGACTAGAAACCTGTCCAGCCTAGCAGCAATGTTGAAATTTGTTCCTTTCTTCCATGTGAAATTTCCTCCTAGTAGTTGCAAATCAACTAAACCATGTCCTCAATGAAATCTAAGAAGTCTGCCATTGATCTGGTATACCTAACACAGCTCTTCTTCTCTGAAGGATATCTAACAGTGTTAAAATCCCCACACACAACCCAAGGCCCAGTGAATAGACCCCTAGCAGCTCCTATCTCCCACCATACTTCTTTTCTTTCATCCCTATCATTATGAGCATAAATGTTGGTTAAATGCCAAACAAAATCTTGAGCTTTGCCACTGAACTTATATGTGATGGAATAACAACCCATACTACTGACTTTCCCTTCCCATGCCCTACTGTCCCACATAATGAGAATACCCCCTCTAGTTCCACTTGCTTCCAACTGAGCATATTTCACCCATCTATTTGCCCATAATTCTCTAACTATCTCCCTGATTTCCCCTTCTACCTTGGTTTCTTGAAAGCAATATACTTCTGCCTTCCAGCTACTCACCATATTTTTTATCAACTCCCTCTTCCTAGCTCTGTTAAGTCCCCTAACATTCCAAGATACTATTTCAATCATCATTGACTATCGATGACAATAAACCCTCCCTTACTTCTTGTGCCATTGCTTTTGAAACTGCTTCCAAGATCTAAGTTTTTCAATTCTTTGCTTCCTTTCTTCTTTGGTGTGACAGCTTCCATCATCAATGTTGTTGACTCCGTTAAAATCTTCCTCTTTCCATCAATTTTCATGAATAATTGGAGTGCTTCCTTTTCGCACCCTTTGAATTCCACCCCAAACTCTTTGCTCAGCCTAATGATATTTTGGTGCACCCAAATTGATGCCTCAAACTCTGGGTCCTCTTCATTATCTAGAGAATTTAAAGGGAGAACTTCTTCAATTGTCCACTCTCCAAATGCTTTCTCCTCTTCCGGTTGCATGTGATCCTTTTGCTGCATGTCAGAGGTTGGTTGTTCCTTGTTTTTTATTAATGCCAAGGCCTTTTCCTTGTTCTCTTCGGTTTGAGCTTCCTCCTCGAATGTATCATCTGAATTGTCGAACTCAGTGGCCTTCTCTGCTTTCTTCGATTTTTTTACCAAATAGAGGTACTCTGTATTTGCCTGGACCTCTATTAGGAGGGGGTCTTTTAATTCCTCCAACTGGGCTAGAGGTGTGCATTCGAATCGGTTTATCAATAAATCGAATCGATTATTTGTTATCGAAATCGAAATCCAAAAAATCGAAACCTTATTGAAACGATAACGATAAGCATATTTACAAATCGATAATCGATAAGTAATTATCGATAAGGGTCAAAATCGAATCGATAAATCGAATGCACACCCCTAAACTTGAGACACTTGTAAAATGAGTAATTACCTATTTGTGTAGAGTAATATAACATACAGAATGTATATATATATTCCGCTACTATTTTGAAAGCGGCTATACAGTATCATTTTCCCTAATCTATACCCTTTCCTTTACCCTAAGTCTCTTACCTATTATTTCCTCTATCACATTTAAGGAATGATCATATTTAAAGATCAAGGGAATGGAGTTCAAATTAATGGAAAACAGAATTAGCCGTGATGATGTATTTTGTTTTGTTTTTTTTATACTGTTGGAGTGTTGGTGGCATCCATTTGATCCCTTACTTTAGTTCATGTGCTTGTTGACATAATTTTTATCTTATAAATGGTGTTCGTCTTATTTTAGCTTCTTTTTGTCCATATTAGTTAGGCGCGTTTATAGCGATATACTTTTCGTGGAATCCCGCAAATTTTCTTATTGGTGTAATCGATAACCGAATGGATAAGCCCCCAAAATCGGTAAATCGAAATCGAAAAAATCGAAACCTTATTGAAACGATAACGATAAGCATATGTACAAATCGATAATCAATAAATAATTATCGATAAGGGTCAAAATCGAATCAATAAATCGAATGCACACCCCTAAACTGGGCTATGATTTTTGGCCTTTTATTACAGAGTGTTATAGAGTGATCTATCAATCTTGGGCCCAGAGATTTATTTGGGCCCAATTCATCAGAAATTAAGTTTGGCCCTTTGTCACGTGAGACTGGCACACGTGCATCATTTTTAAAAACCTCCCCATTGTTCGATGTACCCACGTGACCATAGTACAGTGGAGCCGTTACAATCTCCTTCCCCGGGTGGATACTACTATTGACCATCGGTTCATTTCTCCCTCTATTACCCTGCAGTCCTTGTCCTTCATCATCTTCCTCCCTTGGACACCCCGCCGTTGTCGCCGTTGTTACAATCACCGGAATTTCACATCAGATGGGGATTTTGTATAGAAATCCGTCACTTTCCCTTTGTATCTCTCTCGGAACCCTACTCCCATCTCCCTTCACTTTTATTCTTGCCCATCGGAGGTGGTTTTTGAGGTTTGTTTCCTCCTCTGTTTCTAGCCATCCCCCACATTGGTCTCCTATGGTTCTGAGAACTTTATCTGACCATAGATTGGTAAACCCAATAGTCTAACCCATACCCAGTCTTGTTTCACCTTTTCCGGCCAGCAACCGGTGGTAGGTTTCCACCGGTCGAGGCTTATTTTGGACTTCTGCCACCACCATTCTCCCCTGAGCACATGTTCTGCCTCCTTTCTTGTGGGAAATTCGAACAGAAATTGGGAATCATTCATCTCATGAACGTTTATGCTGATGGTGGAATTCCACGTGTTGTTTGTCCATCTTCTGATATCATTCAAAGTTGGAGCTTCCTTCAAAGAAATCATCACCTTGCCTACTATGCATCTACTCAACACATTCTTCTCTGATAATTCTGAACCTCCTGGTACCATAATTTTGGAGCTGTTGATTTTTATTGGGGATGATTTTGTGCCTTCAATGGACCATCTATTGGTTCTGACCGCTTCAATGTATGAGGACTCCATCTTTGAGATTCTCACTGTCTGGGGCTGCTTCTTTTTCTCTGAAGAATTAATGAGTCTTATAATTTTTCTAGCTATGTCTCCCCACCCAGCATTTAATGATATTTCCGGTGTAATAATGATAGATCTACTTTCCCCTTGTATAGCAATAAAACTGATGTACCTACCATATTCATTGAATTTAAGATTACAAAAGTATTCTGTGTAATGTTCTTTCATGTTCCATCTTCTGATTGCCCTGCCATGTTCCTTCGATGCCACATTAAATATCTGTGTCACCCATTTCATGACTTTACTGCTGACATTAACTGTTCTCATCAATTTTCTGCTACGTTCTACCCATTCAAACCATGTTCCAGACTTAGAACTAATTTTTGTGATATCAAAAGACTTGAAGCCAGCATTGTAATAAATTCTGTCACTGTCCATTTTTAACTGATGAAGTAAACTAGTCTGATTTTGAGGGGAAAATCTAAGGGGAAGAGAAGAAAAAAGAAGGATGGAGTATGGAGAGGAGAGGAAGGTGGAAGGAATCTGGTGAAAGATCCCACCGGAAAGGTGGTTCTACCCTCTTAGGAAGTAGGAGAGAGAGTATCTAAGGAAATGTGCCTGGGAGCATTTTTTCTCTTTTTTATAGTAGTAGCAATAATAGTAATAATAAATGTAATCAGGCCACCAAGATTGAAGCACGCAAAACCATGTAGAGGGAAAAGAAAGGCTCAAAATGGAGATAAGCAAGTGTTCAAACTCGCATAGAATTTCAATCTAAGATACCGTTATTTAACGAATGAAACATAACAACAACGACAACAGCAAAAAATAATAACAAGAAGGCGGTAGCGGCTTTGGATTCCGCTCATTTTGGCGATGAACATTTTCAGGACCACATTCACAGGCAAGAAAAGGTTACAGGTATGTATCTACTTGATTTTTCTGCAAAAAGCATTACACAAAAGCAAAAAGTATTACAAAACTAACTCCATACCACAAAAAGGAGGAAAAACTTGTAGTTGCGGGACCCCACACAGTTGACAACCCATATGCAGTGATGATCCATCTTAAGAACACATCTTTGACCTACAGGACATGACAGAATTTCCAGTTCAGCAGATATCTGTTTTAGGTCTCATATAAGTGCATAATTTCTGCAAATTGAGATATGCCCCGATAGCCATAGAACAAAAGATTTAAGGATAAATTAATGCAAATAATCATGTGACACTTCTAAGACATGATGCGGAGAGATAGAAATCACCACGCTTACTACTTCATGGCAAAATATATACACCCAAAATCAACCAGACTTTGACAGGATAACTGCTTAATGATATAGAGAAGAGATATGAAAACAACAATAAAACCTTTCATCTCACACCCAACATGCCAGATAAGGATTAAGATAAAGATCTTAGGGGGCATTGCTCCAGCATATGCTACTCCTTTGGGCTAGAGGCGGAAAATGGATAAAACAGTAACAAACATGCACGGTATAAATGGGCATGGGTGAAGATTCATACAACTCACATACAATCCATTTACCCACCTCGTCACTTACACCTCCACCGAAGGCAAGAGGAAACTTTATCTGGGCAATCGTAATTTGGATATAAGCATATACTTAATTAGACTAGCACGTACAAACAGAACAATGATGACAACGTGGTGGCTTGCCATTTTGGCATTGACTGCAATAGCCTCTGGACTGTGACTGTCTTCTTTCTATCTGGTCTGTTGATACTGTTGGAGTATTGTTCTCGATTGATGTATAATCAGTTAAAGCAACAGAGTTACCCTCCTCTATGTTCTGCTCAGATACTAGTTTCCAGTTTTCAGGGACCGAACCAGGGTCCTGAATTACTACCTTAATATAGCTCCACAATAGCAATACAAGCTGCAAGATGAATTACAAGTTTATATTAGGTTACTGAACCAAAGGTAACAATCCTCAAAAGAAAAAGATGGTATTGTTCCTGCAAATTTTCTATTTCAATAAGTGCAACTCATGTTTGCACTGTACAAATGATCTGCAACTCCAGGCATATCAAAGTTAGCAAAAGCGCAGTTTCTATAAAATAAGGAAATGTCTGAGTCATGTATTTCATGAATCTCATGAACACAGCAAAACGGCAGTTTCTGAACAAATACAGAATGGTGGAGTCATGTTTACTAATGAATCTTTCAGACATGATAGGCAAAGCAAAGTTTCATTATAACATGGATCTTGAGTCTGGTAAATAGAACGACAAGAATGTTATAAAGGAATCACGACAGCTCAGCAAAGCTACATCAACTACTACATACTGCGGCCTGCAGGTTTGGAGAAGTGTGAATTAGATGAGAATTCTAAAAAGACATGAAGGCAAGTAGATATTCGCCGATGCTGTTGTATGCTTCAGGGCTTAGCAAGAATGCTAAGCATTTAGTCATTGTTGTCTCATCTATCTCTTTGAGCACAAGGAATTATAGTTTCAAACTTCTCTCTTTACATGTTCTATGAGTTACTTGAGCAGGCAAGCTAAGGAAGTGGGAGATTGTCTACCTCATGCTTGAGTCACTCAAAGTAATCACTACTATTGCAAATGACAGGCAAGACTTTGACTAGTTAGTAATATCATAGATAATCACAACTGGCATGAGAGAAAAATCTAAGGACCAAATCTGGGCACTTGCTCAAATACTCTAACCCTTAACTGCTAAAATTGCATGCTGGATAACAACTTGTTTTCCAATTTCAGCTTGGTCGATACCTTTCCTTTCCAGCTTTTAGGAAGATAATTGCTGACTCCACTCAATGGTAAATCTTCCCAAATATATCCTTCAATCCATTTTCCTTGATGGAATTACCTTTCAAATTTTTCTTGATTTTTTATATGACAGCCTTTCATCTACACAAGTTCGGATTGTCATTAATTTTTACTACCTTTTCACATAAGTGAAAGTTTTAGTAATAGCAACAACCAGCACTATTCGGAAAAAAATGTGTATCCATTTTCCATGATATAACATGATGCCAGAACATTGTCGTTAGAATAGTGCACACATTGTTGTCAAAGGCAAAAAGCATCAAAAGCCTGAGGTCTGCAAGTCGTTAAGCACTTTAGTGAAGGAAGGCGCAAATGAAGAGAAAGTAAGAATCTTATGTAAGATATTACTCACTATATTCCATTTTATGTAACCTTTTTTGGGAGGGGTAAGGTCTGCGTACACTCTACTCTCCCCAGACCCCACTAGTGGGATTTTACTGGGTATGTTGTTGTTGTTGTTGTTGTAACACTCTCTTCTTTTTAATTCGTTACAAAAAGAATGATATCTTTCTATATTAGAAAACTCAACTTGGAATTTCCCATTTACCCTCAATGATATGCTCTTATAGCCATAAAAAATGTCATGGTATATTTAAGACTAGAAATTCTATGGGTACTTTTGGTATTTGCCAAAAAATTTCTTTTTCTGTTAACTTCTTACCCAATCAAATACTGCCAAATAAAATAAATCAGAAGGAGTACTATAAATACCTACAGAGAAAAAGAGCCACTATAAATACATAAAACAACATTCTGAACAAATGAATTAAAAGAAACAGTATGGAAGTGAATTATATGAAGTTCTTTTCTCTTTTTCATATAACTTGATAACAATAGTGTCCGGACCAGTTCGGTAGCACATTGAATATCTACCGAGCACCTATTACCTCCCACCAACATGAGTATCGAGTAACTCTACCCCCAAGGCCTAGGCAGATTAGGGGAGATCACTAAGTGTTTTTGTCTCGACCTTGGTCTACAAGATTTGCACCACTTCACTAACCAATGAGGCACACCCTTGGATACTATGTGAAGTAAGAAATATGTTAACCAAATTCAGAAAACTATATTAAGTTTCTGATTTCGATGGACATATGCAATTTTAAGTGTTAGATTAGATTTAGTCAGTGACTAGCTTTCTTGTTCTGAACTTCTAATTCCCATTTTTAATCACATAGAAAGAAAGAAAATCATTTTCAGTTATATGCATGATGTTGCAAATCTTCAAGACATCATCAACATTACTTTAATTGGCAGAACAATGACTAGAAAATCGAAATTTCTAGTAGGGATTTATTATCAAACCCCGATAAATAAACTAAAAGAAGGGAAATGATTGTTTTTAGAATGACGAGCCAAAGTTCAATGTTAATCCAAGGGATTCAATACCCACACTCTAATATTTAAAAGAAAATAAGAGAATAAGACCTTTTCAAGATATTGACAAAAAATTAAACATTAAGAGAAGGAACTCCACACATATTCTTTGATAAAATGAAATATGAAGAATTTCCCAGAAGTGACATGAATTTAATGTTCATAAGAGGGACTTAATACCCAAGCTCCACCATGAGGAAAAAGAAGAAAAGGAGGAGTTCAGGGAATATTTCCATCGGATCATCCAAAAAAAACTACAAGGTAGCACACGTATGAGAAAAAGAATAACCTGGTTAGGCACCCAAGGGTGTAGCCTCGCAGTCAATATAACTGGAATGACTATAGGATATTAGGGTTCAAATCTCACCTAAAGCAAAAATGCCAGTAGATGATTTCTTTCCATCTGTCTATATGGACAGACTTCCCTGGTACCTGTGGTATCAGGAGATAGCAGGCACCCCATGAATTAGTCGACGCGCACACAAGATGGCCCGAACATCATCGTTTTGCATCCAGTGGCGGGGACAAACATTTAATTTCCCTGTTAATGAAGGCTCTTCTGGACAAAAATTTCCAATATTTTAGCTTGAAGAGATACAGATGCTTCAATCATTGTTACTGTATCATAGGGATCTTGAAGCTGCTTTCCAGAAGGGGTATACTCCCAGCCAAGAGTTCTCAAATTTTCCAAGTATATTTGCAAATAAAGGAGGATATATCAACTCCATCTGGTGAGTAACCTATGAGATGCTGCCTATAAGCTGGATTAGATCTCTCATTCTTTCTCATGAGAATCTAGAGACATTATAGTCACCACCCAAGGCACAACCATATTCCTTCAGTACAGAAAGCTCAAATCTAGTCTTTCTATTCATTTCTAGCATTTCATCCATATGCACCCGAGAAATCATTGAGAAATAATAAACAATACTGATTCCTCCACTTCTGTTAGTGGTTGGTAGGGAAATATACACCACCTAACTTCACTTTGCCCAATAAATCTCCCCTTCCATTCTTCCATCTTAGATCTTTGAACCCCTCCCATTCTAGCTAACAATTTTTATCTCCATTTGTCAACAATTAAATATGGTTTTCCTCTACTCCTATCACCCCATATCCGTGGTTGATGTTGAAGTCTAGCTTCTTCAATTCTTTCTATTCCTAATCCAACTTACAGTTTTTCCATGTATTAAGCTGTCTCAAATAAAGCTCACATTCTTATAGAGAAGCTTCTACCCCATATTATAGAACACCAAGGGAAACACATATTAGCAAACCTTCATGTAACAATCCATTTAACCTTTCTTTCTTAATCTCTACTAACCAAAGGGTCCAATTTTGAGGCGAAGGATAACACAAAATGTTACCTGGTTTCACTGCTCCAGTTGAAGAATATTTTTTCTCCATACAATCTCTGAATAGCAATGAACTTATTTGTCACCCCAACATGTTCTTGGTAACGGCAGAGAGTAAACATTGGCAACTTTGGTCCAAGTAGCAGAGTCACGTTCGTTCAGATTAGATGGAGATAGGAAGAAGGAACAATTATAACATGAAGAGCTATAAGATCTCCTGTAGGGCTCAGATTTCGTAATGGATATGAATCCAATAAACATTCTAAGTCTCATCTTAATGTAGCGTTAGAGCCAGTTGAATTTGGGATAGAGATAGGTACAAGAACAATTTAATTAATAGCGCACACTCGCTATCTCCTTTCTCTACCTCTTTTTCTCTCTTCCCATACTGCATTCCAATTCATGATTAGCCTCTTCCACAGTAAATAAAGAAAAAATGCATTTAACAATGTGTAATAGTCCAACTACAAACATATATATGTTCATTAAGTAAAGGCAAAATATAAGAACTTACAAGGATATGAAAAGTGAGGAAAGACAAGAAGTAGGTGAAGCTGCGAGCGTGAAGGAGGTGCGGAGCCAAGGTAAGAAGGACAACAGCATAATAGGAGAGTGCGACAATGGCTAAAACGATGAGGATCATGAAATAGCCCAGGACTTTGAGTCCCGAGCATAGCCTGAAAGGGTTCATTGCAGGAGGCACAAGTTGTAGAACGGGCAAGGACGCCCTTCTGGATCGAGCTGGGAACAAGCGTCTCCAGTTATGGGAAGCCAGCTCGAAATTGTGAGAACGCCGGTCACCGAGATTATGGAGTGTCGACCGGCGGGGAGGTGATTAATCTGTCTCTGACGGTGTGTTTTACCACATCGAAATACACTCTCTCTTCTGTTGTTGAAAATTTTGACTCAACTTTGCCTTAGTCCAGGAAAAAGTTTTTTTTAATTATTATATGCTACTATGTGATTAGATCAAGGAAAAAGAATTAGATTGGCGAACCAAAAAGAGAAGGGGAAGAACGAAAAAAAGCAAAAAATAGAGTGCGAATACACATTTGATGTGAGCAAGCAAGAAATCATTATCACAATAATTAAGTATAATATGAAAAGAAGAAAGGACGAAAATTATCTTTTCAATAATAATCAAATTACTCTTGTTTTAGCCAAGAGAGTTCTTTCAAAGTCTTATTAAAAAGAGTTAACACTCTAAAATCTCCTTTTACCTATAACTTTGTGTGATTACCTACTTAAACTATAAAGTAGGGGTGTACAAAGAAAATCGATAAACCGCACCAAATCGGTAATCCGAGTCAAACCGAAAAAAAAAACCCCGATCATGGGTTGATTTGATTTGGTTTGGTGTTGGAAAAAATAACCCGACCATAATTGGTTTGGTTTGGTTTTAACTAAAAAAAGTCAAACCGAAACCAAACCAACCC
>MU727878.1:5291-44417 GCA_026770625.1 Nicotiana glauca | reverse complement strand
CTATCAAATATACAACTGCAGCTAATTACATATCCAATAATTTTTATAAAAGTTTTTCTCAGATGGTCTACAAAGTGTCTAATTGGCACATATATGATTTAGTTGAAGGGTCTGATAGGAACAACTCTATGTTTAAGTGCCCGAGTGACAAAAAGGTCAAGTTTAAGGGCTCAGTTATGTATTTGGCCTACCAAAAACCATCTTAGAATACGGGCGGATTTAGGGGGCGGAAGGGAGTTTCGAACCCCCTTTGGCGAAAAATTATATTGTATATGTAAGGCAAAATTTATTTTTTACCTTTATATATTATGTATTGAATCTCCTTGACCACAAACCCAAAAGCATAATGTAGTAGTCAAAGGAGTTCAAAGCCTCTGTGAGGTTGTTGTTTCGATTCTTGCTAGCTACCATCTCTTTTAATATTTTCCTTTTTTGAATCCCTTGGCGGAAATTCTGCCACCGTTAGAAGAGACCCTGTGTGTTTGTGTCCATCGTGTTTTGGGATAAAATATTTGCCTAAGAAACATTAACTTGCAGTGAATTTTATCCCGTGACAAGACCTAGCTAGTACTTGTAGCTACCTTATAAATGACATGACTATATAATATTTTTACATTTATAAGTCCAAATACAAGCGTCGGACCAAGAAGGACTCTCTACTAGAAAGTGGTGTCATTACTATATTATTATTTTTGCACAATATTATTATAAATATTTAATATTTTTTTCCTGCGAAGCGGATGACACACCGCTTCCACCCATGTGCATCCGCTCCTCCTGCCGGTTAACCCGTTTTTTATTCGTATTAAATATGGGTAGCTAGGGTCGATATTTATTCGTTTTTACGCTACCTATTTTCGACCTGTCCATATTCGGTCTGACCTGTCCGTTTGCCACCCCGACACTGAAAGAGTTTAAACGTAAATGAGAGTAAGAATATTGACTTACAAGATCAATCCAACCTGCGAACGACAATGCTGAAGCTATGACGAGAAACAAGAAAATTAGGAACGCTGTCACAAAGGTTGTTTCTGTTGCTGATCTCTTCATCAGATATTTCCATCTTGCTGTATTCTTCTGCAACACATAAGTCCTTAGCCAGAAAACATTCATCAACTTCTCGTTCCTCTCTTTCATGCTTCCTCCTCCTCCTCCTCAAAAATCCAATTGCCAATTTATAGGTAATATTATAAACTAATCTGAGAAAATAAAACTTGAGTTTAATAACAAACTTGGAGAAGTCTTCGTTGTCTAACAAACTTGGAGAAGTCTCCGTTTTCTGCTTTATTTTCTTCTCACACAAAAAAATCCAAAAGCGAAATCTCACTTTTCACATCCTATTAAAGATAGAAACATAGTCTTTTTGGTGTGTGTGTGTGTTTGTTGGGAAGGGGGAGGAAAGAGCTGTATTAACGAGAAGTACTGTGTTTATTGTAGTAAAAAAGTAACATACTCCAATTGATGGCGTTAATGTATTAAGAACTGGAATATTGAAGAGAAATAGTTAATAAGAGAGAACAGTATACATTTCGTATCTTTCTCTTTCTTGTTGAAACTGATTGAGATATTCAAGCTAGTTTTTTTGTGGAAGCATCAATACTATACATTCCAATTCTAAGTTGACTCCAATCTGATACTCTCTCGGCCCTTTATGTACGTGTTAATTCTTATAATAAAATTCCGTTAAAATAGCTCAGGCTAGTCAGTTTCATGCCAGTAATTCAAAAATAGTCAGTTTTATACTAATCATTCAAAAATAGTCGGTGTTTGCCAAGTTATTAAAAAATAACCACTATTTTGCTGCAACAGAGACCGGTCCAATATAATATACTGGAGTTCGGTGCACCTATGTATGAACTTCCAGCATATTATGCTGGACCGGTATACTTTGCTGGAACTCCACTATATTATACTTCCAGTAAAGTATACTGGAACTCCAAACTCCAGTATAATATACTCAAGTTACAGTCAGAGGCGGATCCAGGACTTTTAGTTTTATGGGTTACTACGTCGACTTTAAATTAATATATTATAATAACCGGACTAAAAAATTGGGTTTCCAACTAAATATTCTTATACATTGAATAATTTTCTTAATACAAATACGGGATCTAGCCAAAAACTACTGGGTTCCCGTGAACCCATACTCACACCTTTAGATCCGCCCCTGGTTCCAGTATACTTTGCTGGAACTCTAGTATATTCTAGAGTTCCAGTATATTATACTGGAGTTCCAGTATATTATGATGGAGTATTTTTTGGATTTTGAATAGTATTTTCGGTCAAATTTATCTTTACATGAAAAGTGATTAAATTTTGATAGCTTTTGAAACTGTGGCTATTTTTGAATGACCACTTGTAAATCTGGGTATTTTTTAATTTCTCCCTAAAATTCCACGTTAAACTATTAATTCAATCTACTGCTAATATGTTCATAAGTAATTTACTCAAAAGTATATATACTGCCAGGATTATTTTTTTTTAAAAAGATAAGGTAAGATATATATATATATATATATATATATATATATATATATATAAATATATATATATATATATATATATATATATATATATTCTGTATTCACCTCCTTATAACAAACAAAAAGATCATTTTTTTTTTTTTGGAAAATGTAATTTGACTGTACTTATATGGCCCGAGAACGAGAGCCTAGACTTATAACTCTAGCTAATTTAGGTTCTTTAATATTTAGAAACCAATAATGGCGGGGTGATATATGGCGGCAGACGTTGATGGATGTGGCTGGCGGTGGTGGTGATCGTACTGAAATTTGTGTAGTGGTTAGGGGTGTACAAAGAAAATCGATAAATCGCACCAAACCGCTAATCCGAGTTAAATCGGAAAAAAAAAACCCGATCATGGGTTGGTTTGATTTGGTTTGGTGTTGGAAAAAATAACCCGACCATAATTGGTTTAGTTTGGTTTTAACTAAAAAAAGTCAAAACGAAACCAAACCAACCCGATATTACATTTATTCAATTTTTACAAATATTTTATACATATAAATATTTATTTTTAATACAATTCATAAATATTTCTTAAACTTTTTCACAGTTTTATCTTTAAACATATTGTTTCAAGTTTGGAATTAACATTCTTGAATGGTCCAATAAATTTTATAGTTCATAAAGGTAGTAATTCAAATAAACTTCACATCAATACTAATGCTAACTAAGAAAATTCAATTCAACACTAGAAATGACAATAGCGTTGGATATCTATTTTTTAGTTTTGCATTGTTTATATTGAAAATGCATAACTTAGTTTATCTTTTTCTTTAGTGCTTAGTTGTGTAACTAATATACTTATAGTTGTATACTTATTTTAGCATAACTTATATAGTACTTTTAGATTATGTTAATATTTTTTATGGCTTATTACTTAGTAATATTTTCTTTATGGATTTTAATATTTTTGTTATTGAATATTTTAGTACAATGCTATGACTCATCTCATATTATTATATTATTTTCTTGAAAAATAATTATATAGTTGTATCCTTCTAGGACTAGAGAAATATATGGAGCACAAGTTATATATTTGTGGTATGAAGACTTATCGGGAAAAAAATCCGAAAATCCAAAAAAAACCTAAAATCCCGAGATTGAAAAACCCGACTTCGTTGGTTTGGTTTGGTTTACAGATCTAAAAATCCGACACTAATGATTTGATTTGGTAATTGAAAAATCCGAACCAACCCGACCTATGTACACCCCTAGTAGTGGTAGTAGATAAAGTAGTGGTAAAAGATCAGTTTCACATAAGTGCGTCTTAATATATATAATAAATTAAATAATCAAACCTATATATAGTAAATAACTGAAATATTGTAAAAGAAAGAAAAAAAACCAAATACACTTCATTAATTAGACATATAGAAACAACTTGGATGTACGAGACTAGGAGTAGAATCACCTTAAAGTTTAAGGCTTTTTTTCTTTCACATAATTAAGATGGATCACCTTATACACACTATTGTTCGTAACTATCTTGCTTCAAATTTTATTAAACTATGCTTGGCCTGACTAATTCATCTCTTATGCTTTAATTCTTCACATTCATAGTGATGAATTTTCTATTAACAAAGAAAAACTGACCTTATTCTAATACTCAACTTGTAGAAATCCAGAGTATTCGGCAGCAAAGCATAGAGTCAAAGCAATAACATCATTTTAATAGGCTGAGGTTATAGACTAATCTTCATCCACATGTAAAGCTAACACAGAAATTATTCTAAAAGAGTGAGGCAAAGAGGGAGGTGAACAGATGAAATATTACCTAGCTATATAATGTTCTTTTGATCATTTACTTTTCTAAATGCCCACCATGATTATCTTGTGAGATCAACAAGTACAAAGCCATGCTTCACTGCAAAGGTGACTAACGTGACTTGACTTGGGGCTGGACTAATCAACTGCAATCTAAATGATATAACTGCTAATGAAAGGTGTAGAACCTTGTGAATGCTCTAAGAAGATAATTACAGTAAAATCACATTAGTTTTGTGTCTTAAGTGAGAATACAGCAAAGTGTTAATTAGCATGAAACTAGAGAGTAACATGTGACCAACCCCTAGAAGGAAATAAAGCATTTGAATAACTTTAACTAAGCACTGTCCAAAGTAGTCCTAAAGCAAATCATAGAGACAGCATAAGTATAAAGCAAATCGAGGTGACAGCATCCTTTCACATGCATCATGCATTAAGGCTCAGATTTTCATTCTTCCGGTTATCCCTTCAATAACAGGGGAAGAAATTTGAAATCACTTGCAATAAACTTAACTAATTCCCCTGTCAAACAACTTCACAGAGCGCTAAACTGAAACAGCGTAAATCGCGTAATTGGCCAATTCCCCTGTCAATTCAATAATGAAGTTCACTCGGAGTTGGGCTCATACTACCAGCCTCAGCTCCAAAATGACCCACGACCCATGTTCAACTCTTCAACCGTCAAATATATTCACAGGTCCACCCTTGTACCTGCAAGGCACTATCTTGCTTTTTTCAATTTCTTTACACACTATATCTTCTAAATCCCTTGCAATAAACTTAACCAAATTACACATAATGATGTTATACCTCTTTTTTCGGTCATGGAATGTATCTTGGGCAGCAACTCACTTCACGTAGCCATGAATGAGAAGATCTCAAAATCTTGAGGCTTCAGAAACCAGTTCTTGAAATTTGAACTGCCTTTAAAGGTTTTTGAAGCTAAATTATATTCTTGTGACTTATCCTGCAAACGATAGTAGAAAGCGGTGAAACACTGTTTCCGCAAATTTAGCTCTATTGCTACGAAAATATTAGTCTCTTCAGTTCACATAAAGTGAACAATATAAGTTATCACATAAGAAAATATGCATTTCTTTTTTTGAGAAGGAAAAATATGCATGTATTTGTATCCAAACAACTGCATGCCACCTTTATTGCTAAGACCTATGAAAATATTAGCCTCTTTAGTTCACCTAAAGTGAACATAAGAAAGTTATCACATAAGAATGTAAACACCAACATTTTTTTGGAAAACATATGCAGATATTTGTACAGAAAGAATAACATGTCACCTTTAGTTCTCGATAAGAGTTCTCAACAAAAGCATGTTCACTTAAGCAATGACGTGATAGTGCTAAGAAGGACTCCAAAAAGCGCTTCCTGAAATGATTGTAGTAATGTTATTTCCAACAATTTACAAGATATTTCCACATACCATGGATAATCCTATGCAAACTTTTAAACGTCAGAAAGGACAATACTAAAAGCACATTATATATAACGATTTGCACATTAATATAGTGAAAATAACAAAATTGTGCGACTCCTTATTAAGCATCAAACTGAATTTTCTAAAATTTTACCCCACGAAAATGAAGAGTCATAGCATTAACAATGCTATAAAATTTTCTAAAATCTATTCATTGATGAGCTTACTTGCATAGAGAAGACTCAGTGGAAGGAGACAACGTGCCTTTTGCAGAAGTACCCTGCTTCCTGCCAGTGGTTCCAAGTATGACTTCATGCAACCCAGACTTGTTCCAGCATATGGAGTACCTTGATAACAGAATACGCTTTTTGAGAAGAAAAAAAGAAAAGCAGTACCAACAGATTATTCACAAGGAATAAGGAATACTGTGAAACCTACCCACAAGTTAAAGTGGTGAGAGCAGTTTCAGAATGTTGAAACTCCTTGGGTGGAGTTGGCGCTAAAAAGACAAGTGGCTACCAAAGGCAAAGGGAAGAAATGTAACTATATACAGTGATGATAAGATGAAGAAGCACGGCTAAATCAAATTGTGCAGAAACCTTGTTCACTAGGAATGGATCGATTAACTTGTTGGACAATGGTAGGATCCGCTCATATACAGCTCTCATAACTTCATCTTCAAGAATGGAGGTTTTAGAAGCTATATGGGACTGTCCAATGGTCACAGAAGAGATATAAATTGGCTCCAAGAAGTAAGAAAGTAGAGCTCCTGCAATAAGAATGGTACTTGACTGAAAGCAGAAACAACATAGAACTTCCGGTAAATACTAAATAATCACTCCATTAAGTAAGAAAGCAAAGCTCCTGTAATAATAATAATAATAATAATAATATAATCACTGGCTTAGAGTTAAAAACACTGCCAATCACCAGAAAATAGAAACTTGTTGTTAAAGGACATATTCAAAGCACGCTAAAGAGAAAGCCTTCAAAAGTTGATAATACAACACCTACAAGAGCAGTGCTCACAGGTCCATTTTATGAGACAATGTCCTCAGAAAGTCCAAGCACCAGGACTTTTTTCCCTTCCAAAAAGCATATGATTATACATCAAAAACTACTTTCAATCCCACGAAACAGACAACAGACCATTCCATGCCATTGCATATTGAATAGTCAGATGTACCCATGTGTTTTATTGAAAAGACTGTATGTGTTAGTAACGTGCCGGTATTTAATGGGAATTCATAATAATCTAAACTCCACGAATGATGGGGATTTACAGCGATTATCAATCTAGCAAAACATCCGATACTTTCATATAGCTGCTAATCTCAAATAATTAAATGAAACGAAAGATGATTTAACGCCTCAGTTTAGTAAATCTAGAGAAACAATTATCGGTGTACAATATAAAACAAAAAAATTAGAACATGATAAAGAACTTGTGCTATAACAACTTCCACACTATTCAAAAATTCTGAGAAAGGTAACAGTTTCTATATACGTCAGTCCTCATTAGTTATTTCTAAAGGTTTCTTTCATTGGTTTTGGATGTTTAATTACTGAAAGCATATCTAACAAAAAGAAATATAAGGAACCTTGTACACCGACCACGTTCCAACGGGCAATCTTATCAGAGCAGCTGACTGACAAAGTTGTATCTCCGCGACCAGGTTTTCGCGCGACTGTGCCAAAGGCCACGGGACAACAACCTGAAAGGATAAAATATGAAATTATTCTTAAGAAAAGAATAAACAGATATGAGAGACGGCCATTTACTTATCACTCAATCTCTCTCTATCTTTCCCTCCCTCCTCTTTTTTAGTTTTTCACTTGCTTTTAAGTTATGAGGGGGAGATAGCACTTTGGGTTTCCTAAATCTATTCTCATACAACACATAAACCACTATTTAGGACCTGGCGAAAAGTCTTAAAGTGAGACAACGTCAATTGTCAATTTAGGTACTTTAGTAAAGACAAAATTACATAATAATGCACTTCATAAGTTAGCCTTGCATTATTTTAGCCCAATTACAAGTTTGCAAATGTGTAGCCAAATATCAATAAGATCTTTTCTTTATTCACTCTAATTATAACAACATCATTTATTCCTACCTACCCCTATTGTAGCTCTCCCCTCATTTTTTACCCATAAATATTTAATTTAATTAATGAAAAAGAATCATATGCAAACAAAACTGAAAAGCAAAATTAGTTCCCCATTCCGTCAACACTAATTCGTGCCTTCTTCCATAACCAATAACCAATACTGGGATATTGTTGTTGTTGTTGTTCCATAACCAATACTTCTCTATTTTTTTTTTTTTTTAAATTTTGTATATTTTCAGGTTTATACATACCCATCACAACTGCAAAACGCAAAAACAGACCCGAGAAACCTAAAATCTCATCTCCCTTAATGCTAATCTTGTTAAATTTCGAGTATGATTTTGTGAGAAATTTGGAGTGGGTATTGTTTGAACTTATTAGAAATAGTCTAAGTAGATTGTATACAAAGTTTGAAGTTATTTGCTGGAGATTTCGACTAGTTTTATACAAGAATTGCAAGTGAAAATCGTACAAAAATTTCGTCAACGATGCTTATACACTTTCATACAATGTTATATACTTTTATACAAAGAGGTACAGTATGTATAAAGTTGTATAAAAATGTATAAAGATGTATAATCACAGAGTGAAAATATTCTTGACACACTATGTATATAGGTGTATAAGAAGAATGAGGAGAAGAAGAAGAAGAGAATGCGAAAAATTCACCAAATACCTGTAAATAATGTATCAGCCTTGGATATAATAGTGTATAAGTTGTATTTATACACTATTATATAAATATTTATACATTATTATACAAATGAATCCTATCAATGGAGCTTCACGTGTTCTTCTTCTTCCTTGGACATCCTCTGAAATTTAACTCAAATATAGCCTAAAGCTACTCCAAAACACTTGAAATTTCAGTTTTGAACTCATCTTGATGATTCCAATCAATTGAGACAACACCCATTCCAAATAACTAACATATCTAAAAACTCAATTTCTGAAATTTAACTCAAATATACCCTAAATCTACTCCAAATCACTTGAAATTTAAGCTTTGAACTCATCTTGATGATTCCAATCAATTGAGACAACACTCATTCCAAACAACTAACAAATCGAAAAACTCAATTTCTGAAATCGAATCTTCGAACCACCTGTAATGGTGACTTTTATTTTTCAAATCCTTAATTAACCATTGGAATCCGGAAAAGAATTGAAGGAGAATAACAATAGTAGATAAATTTTATGGTGCAAAGGCTAACTTGGGAAAGAGAAGAAGAAGGTTGGCTAACTGGAACGAAGAAAAAAGGAGAGTGACAAGGGATGTAACTGGAACGAAGAAAAACGAGGGGAACGAAGAAAAAAGGGGCTAACTAGTGAAAAGTAATTTTCAGGTTATGTACAACCTGGGCTATACTGGGTAAGGGCTTCAAACATGGGCCATTTTCTGATGGGTTGTTGTGCCAAGTGACAAGGGATGTAATTCTCCCTTTAGTAAATTATGGTTAGATCGTGTTCCTCTAAGCATTTGTTAATAAGGACTGCTATACACTAATATCCAAAATCCATATGATTAGATCCACCTTTTGCAGAGTGAACTGTTGTTTGGTTTATCTCAAAAATCATAACTCAGGGAACGCCTCCAGAGGACATGATAATGTGGAAAATGCAGAAAGACTGCCGCGCCCAATTTCTTAGGATACATAGCATAGACATCATGATGAGTCCTTTTTATTTTCTTCCCTGTGGGCTATAATTTGGTTCCTCAAATCAATTAACTGCTGATGTGACGTGTTTACCGTTAGTATACATCAAAGTTTGCACCAGAAGTAAAGATAGTTATGAATACTAAACAGTCACAAGCAGATACTATCTCAGCTCTTCAGATACAACTAAAAGACCACCTTTACCCAATGTAACATGTCGATCCAATTCCCTTTCTTTTTACTATCTCAGCTCTTCAGATACAATTAAAAGACCACCTTGACCCTTTTGCTTTTAAATCTTTAGTCTACTTGGTTTAGTGTTTGTCCCAAAAAAAATATCAATCTTCCTTTAGGGGTTTTCCCAAAAAGACTATTCTAAGTCGAAACTATAAACTTTTCAATACAACAGTTTCCATTATTCTATTCTTCAGAGACTAAAACGTAACATGTCGATCCAATTCCCTTTCTTTTTACAACCGAGAAATCCATTGGGGCCAACCCTTAGGACCAACTGCAGCCTTCGAAAGCCTGCCCCTCTACCCTTCTCCACTTAAATATCAGGCTTATTTCGCATGGTGCAAGGCTCAAACTTGTGACATAAGTCACAAGTCCCTCAACCTTTGCCACTTGAACTAAGGCTTAGCGGGCATAAATAAATAAATATGGAATGTATGTATTTCTCATGGCCAATCCCAAGTAGTAAAGCAAAGACTGCTCTACAAGGAGATAGGATATGAGATCACGCTCTTCGGATAAAAGCAGGATTCTTCCTTTTCCAAAAAGAAGAAAAACGCATCAACCGCTAGCATCAATAAAGTGGGCTTGATGAGTAATTATTTAATATTGAACAATGTACATTTTTATTTTTGAGAATAAACAATACACATTTTTATTTTGTCTATTAATATACGTGAAAAATCAAGACAAGCAAGTCAATTTGATCAGGACTACTAATTTTTGTGAGTTTCTAGCATAGTACTTTTTTTGTAAGTAATTTCTAACATAGTACCTCACAAGGAAGAAGATAAAGTTCAAAGAATGGGTGACAACAGTTCACACGGGTAAAAAGGACCACTAACCATCAAGACAGCCCACAAAAGATAGGGGTTTGGCCTGGATAATGAGCTCTATGGATTAAGCTTGAACAGCCAAAAAATGTAGAAAGAAAGAGCAAAATATATGAACTGGGTGCTTGAAGGTGGTCAAAGTGGAACTGGGCTATAGACTTGCAACCAGGCTTGGAGTCTTGATCTAAGAATCCACCTTGCTGATCTTGCCTTAATATGCATGCCCATTCAGGAACCAACTCAGCCTGAGCGGTGAACAAAGCTAGCATTAAACACTCTAGCAAAAAAGATCTAAATAAATGAAGACTTGGGATTACTTTAAACAGTAACTGAGTCGACAAATCTGAGTAACAAATGACTCAACAGATTTTATATGACAAGGAGGGGTGCACAAAAGGCATTACAGGAACTGGCTATACACAATGTTACTAATATGGTCATACCATCATCCGTTGTAGTATATCCCAACGACTCCCCTTTTAAATAACTACGTTGCATAGATGAGCACATCATGTCCCCTTTCTTTGAAGGACTATCACACAATGAAGAGCGTTCTGAATTAGATGAGGCAACTCCACCTGCAAAGAAGCTAGCACAATAACTAAATCGAAAAACAGAGAGTTCTAGTCTTACATGAAAATGAAGAATGGGCTTTAAAACTGATAACGGGCTACCACAACCTACAGGGTGATTGTGATATGTACAAATGTAACTGCCACCCCTGTTTCATTTTCAATCTCTTTGATCCTAAACCATCATTCTCCAAATGAAACATGAAGTTTGCCACATCATCACATAATACACTTCCATTGCTATCAAGAGTACTGTGAACATGTTGAATCTCTGAATACACGTACCTGGTGTGATAAAAAAAAATCTTTAAGGTCATTGATAAAAGTCCTTTTCCTTTAACAAAAGTTAGGACATATCTCATCCATGTACACCTAGACATATCCTTGATCACTCAATATATAACACTCAAATAAGAGACACTGGCACTGCAGCACATGCACAAAGTCATTAAATTTTAGAATTAAGACTTCTGTCTTCACTCCAGAAATATCTTTTCTTTGAGTTTACATGATAGGTCTATCACTTCATGTGAATAGAATCAAAGACCAGCTTCTGCTAAAGGTGAAGAGTTAGGAGGACCAAGGCTCATTCAAAATTTTTCAGAAGGCCCCTTCCAATATTACCAGACAACAGGACGGGATACATATTATTTCCAGTCCCTTTCAAGAAAAAGATAAAATCCATTCCTTTTTAGCTGTTCAATACAAGACCTAGTAATATAGTCCGTCAACTTATTATGCTGATATGCCAAAGTATGGTCATTAACAGTTGGTGATGGATGGTCTCACGTGAAAAATGAGAATTGTTTGATACAACTCAAACAAGTACTTGTCCATGATTGAAATTGTATTATTGCACACAATTATAACATTCAAATTTAATATGTGGAGTAAAGGTCCAGATTTCCATGTACCATCCGAAAATGCTTAATTTTGCTTCCAGTTACACATTTGGTCGACTAATACCCTCGCCGTTAGCAAACCATCTTGTACTTGCTCTTTCCACTGACGAAGCTCCAGCGTGAAATGGATAGTTTCCACGTGTCCAAATTGTTCAAGAAAAAAGGCCCAAATTTAGCCCTGAGCTTTTGACTATGGTTTAACATTATCCTTAGTTGGACCTTCATTAGACGTCAAGGGCAAAAAACAAAGACGACATGGGTAATATTAAACCAAAAGTTTACAAAGGCTATAGTTGATCAATTTCAGATCGTACATAGACTTTTTTGAAATTCTAAAAAATCCAATTCAATAAGATGCTTTGATCTTCCTACTTCAAAGATGTAAAATTTATTTCCTCTAATTCAGCAAATGGAAAAATGAGCAAAAAACAAATACCTAAGTAGAGCTCTTCTAGCGATAATTTCAGCATGAGAATCATTCACAACATTGCCATTCGAGCTCCGTCGCGAACGCCCTATGCATTTAGTCCCCGTTCCCACTGATATCACATTTAGTTCTACAAATAATAAACAATTATGTCTACTCCAGCAAAAACAGTAATTATAGAAATTCGGAAAAAAGAAATCAATTGTTAAATGAAGTTTCCAACTTTTCTGAGACCTTGGGAAGGTGAAGAGAGAAGAAAAGCAGCCAAAACAGTGACTTCACGGCCCTGAGGTTTTCCTTTCTTCGGTAAACGCCGGTATACTGAGAGCACAGCTTCTGATACTTTCTCCCCCCACGGTGTCTCCGGTGCCGGAGCCGCGGTCCTTTCTCCGGTGGCGTCCATATTTTCAGTAAAGTAGTAGAACGAAGTTTTTTCGCAATAACGAAGCCTTCAAAGTTGCACGAATAAGCGAATAAGAGGTTGTTTGGCTAAGATGTTAAAACTGGTTTATAAGCATTTTTTTTGGCTCATTTGCGCCTTTGATAAAACTAAAAGTGCTTATAAGTCAAAAATAAGTCAAAAATCATAAGTTGGTCTCCACCAATTTATCAAATTTCAGATTATAAGCACTTTAGGTTTGACCAAAATATTTACTATTCTATCCCTAAAATACTTCTTTTTAAAACAAAACTCTTGTATACCCAGTTCTTAAGCTGCTTATTATTAATTTCAGCATTTTTATTCAAATACTTAACTGTTTATTTTTTAAATCAGCTTCAGCACTTAAAAATACTTTTCAGCGCCTAATGCTTATCAACTAGTCTAAATCAGCTAAGCCAAACGCGCACTAATACTCATTTGATGATTCCCCCGTCCTTTAAAGTCCTATGCGATGTATATGTCGCAATCAAAAATCAAAATTGCAATTATAGATAGCATTTATTTATAAGTTTTTATTTATTCCAATACGTAAGAGCCCGTTTGGATTGGCTTAAAAAAATAGCTTTTCAGCATAAATAGCTTTTAAGCTAAAATGCAATAAATAGGGATTGCCCAACTTATTGCTTTTGGCTTGTTTTAAGCGGTTTTTAACTTATTTTAAGAACTTTTTGACTTTGCCAAATATTGAAAAAACCTCAAAAAAAGCTTAAAAACTGATTTGACCAGCTTAAAAGCCAATCCAAACACCCTCTAAGTATACATTCGAATTGTGATTTATAAGGCACATTTATATTAGTTGCGCTTTTATAATTGTCATTCTGTCATTGTTATTTATAACACGCATTTAGTAAGTGTATTTTATAAATCACATTTAATTTAGACAAGCATTTAATGACTGCAACTATTAGTCGCATTCAGCCCTTGCAATTTATGTGATGTCGCATATGATTATTGCGATTTATGAGTCCAATTTGGGGACAGATTTCACTGCTAAACATTCTTCCTTTTTCCTCCATTTTCGATTCTCAATTTAAACTTCCTTATATATATATATATATATATATATATCAAACTACGCTCTGATACCTCCTAAAGCGAAATAGGTACGCGCACGGGTAGATATTATTGGAAAAATAATCGATTATGGAGAATAAGATTTAGCTTGAAGCGTGTAAAAGACATTGTCCTTAAGAATATTTCGCTCACGCCGTGATTAATAAAATTAGGCGTATACCCCAAGATTCAACAAGCTCTTCTAGTATAACTAGGAGTAGAAACAACAAAGATTAATGAGAAGAAAACCAAGCACAAAAGAAAAGAGAAGAAAAGTTTTAACTTTATTTTTCACTACTTTCAAAAGAGGAAAAACAACAAAGTATATGTAATCTAAAAACTTCACAATCTGATAGAACAAAACTTCCAAGCCATAAGACTTTTCAGTTACAATACGTTAACAAACAAAAGTAAGTCATAAAGACTTTTCCGTTACAATATTTTAACAACACAAAAGTAACGTATAAGAATTATCATTTAATTGTCAGATTTTATTTGTCAAAGATTGAATTCAAACTTATCAAATTAGTGTTACAAATATATTTAAAATAATTAATATAATAATGACTCGTAAGAAAATGAATCTAGACATAATTTTAGAATATTTCTTTTTGAGATACCAAAAGTATTTTTCTATCAATCCTCCACAATATCTCAAAAAGAATATTAAAAAATAATGAAATAACAAAATAATTTGCTGGGTTTCGGTAATGAGCATAATGCGTTGAATCTGGTGTCTCTTGGACTATGAACCAGACTTAGATAAAATAAGATTAAACTTACAGGACAATTGGTGAAGTTCAAAACTTTTATGAACCAAGAATTCTTTTATAAGTTTAGTGTCTTGTTCTATCATATTATACTCGCACACACTTTATTGTTTACCGCGGTTTTGCGCTAATAGGCCATGCGCGCATATAGTTTTCGTGAGTGCTATAGAAATTTTTTGCCATAAATTTTATAGGAGCGACCCCACTCCACACTCATATAGGTCCATCCATCAAGTGTATTCTGCAGCATAATACACCACCTATAAAAGGCTATAGATTATTAGATTAAGAATTTAATAACTCAGTTTCCCACTCCTTGCAGTCTTGCACTATATACACATACCATGGGAAGGGATATAATTTAACAGTGCACATTTGATCAACTAATGACTTATTATTACCCATATGAACCTACCCCTCGATGTTTCAAATGTTAGATCTGAGTTTAATGATGCAAATAATATATTTGTGCAGGAACTCATGGACAACAATTCAAATATTGAAGGAATCAATTAGAGAAGATCAAGGAATCAATGAGTAACTATGAGATGGAAGCAATCAATCAGGGAACTTAAGGAAAGCAATTCGAGATTAGCAAAGATCACGAATCAATGGACAGCTACGGGATGGAAAGAATAAAAAAAACAATTCAGGATTAGAGAAATCAATCAAAGCCAAGACAGAATCAATCAAGCCTAAACTTAAGGAATCAAACAAGTCGAGCGTATCCAAATTCGGAAGGTGCAGGATCTTGGGAAGAATATGTGAAATATCAATCAAGGATCTCGTAGTTATAGCCGTTGTTGTATAACTTTATTCTTAATAATGCATAGACCTAATGCTTGCATTACATTTTCTAATACCTCCTACCAATTGACTGTTAAGTTTTTGTTTAAGGTGAAATAGTCTTAAAATGAGAGTGAATGGGAAATGGAGGGAAAATGAAATTTTGAGTAAAATTTTAAGCTCCCCTCTTCTCTTTAATGAGACATTGTCCCTCATTGGTAGAGGATAAGAATGTTGGTGGATTTATATACAAATTTATTTGTTAATAGTGAATATCAACGTGATATAATTTGTATTTTGTAACGGATGTATTTCAATCAGTGTATAGTACCACCAGCTGCAGTATCAGCCACTCCAAGTGCTTGATCCATTACAAGCAAGTGCTTGCTCCACAAGCTAGTGATTGCTCCATAACAAGCTAAGTGCTTGTTCGCCATGAAGGGAGGGCTAATCTCTCTCAACTGATTGCTATAAATAGAGCAGCAGTTGGAGAGAGATAGCGAGTGGAAAGACTCGAGATATACTCTGTATACACTCGATATACAATCACTCGAAATACATTCTGTATACACTAGAAAAACGAATTGCAATCTGATATCCTCTTCAGTAAGAATTCAACATCGGCTATACATTGCATTCCTTCCTCTCAGAATTTCCATTCGACTTCTGAGTTGTCTTCCTTTATTCGGCATTGTTTTTAACTACAAACAAAGCATCCGTAAGTGTGATTTGCTGCCGAACATTGTGTTCGCTGAAACACTGAAGTTTGAAGTACCGCTACACCAGTGTGTAATTCGTTCTATCCTGGGAGGAAATAATCCATAACCTTGGGTACTAGGAGGGGATTAAATTCCTTAAGGAAACACTGTGAATTAAGTGGGCTCGAATTAATTACTGCTTCATTTATATTTACGTTTATATGCTAACGTTTTATTTTTCCAGAATTATTATTTACAAATACAGGATAATAACCAAGGAACCAACAACAAACTTAAGGAATTTAATTATTTAATTTTTTTCTGTATTTGTGTTATCCTTATTATTCTAGAAACTAAAATCTTTTGTGGTTTTGTGTACTCCCATTTTGGAGAGTAAAGCCTTCGTGGCGTTTTGTTGGAGACTAAAATCTACGTGATTTTTTAACTCCAGTTTTAAACGTTTGTTTGTGTCATTTTTTCAGAAAAAATGGCTAATGAAACCGGAAACCAAGCTGTTCCGATGGTGACTGTCAATGCATCGGCAAGCCATGTTCCGACGTTGACTGTTAACGCATCGGCAAGCCATGTTCCGACGATGATTATCAACGCATCAACAAGTCGAACACCGGCATTGGCACCGATAGAAAAACCCAAAAAATTTTCCGGGATTGATTTCAAGTGCTGGCAGCAGAAGTGTTCTTCTACTTGACTACGTTATGTCTACAGAAGTTCATCAAGAAAGATGTTCCTGATGTGCCCGATGAAACTCCAGAGAATGAAAGCTTTCTCGTGACTGAGGCGCGGAAGCATTCTGACTTTCTGTGCAAGAATAATATACTTAGCGGACTGGATGATAATCTGTATAATGTATACAGTGGCGTGGAGACGTCAAAAGAATTATGGAATGCGCTTGAAAAGAAGTACAAAACTGAAGATGTCGGAATAAAAAAATTCGTCGCCGCAAAATTTTTGGACTACAAAATGGTAGATAGCAAGTCTGTTATTATCCAAGTCCAGGAATTGCAAGTGATTATTCATGATCTACTTGCTGAAGGTATGTTTCAAATAAATACTGATGTTGAAAGTAAAAATTTTAGTATTTTTACTAACGGAATTTTCATTGAAGGTCTTGTCATCAATGAAGCATCCCAAGTAGCAGTAATAATTGAGAAGTTGCCTCCATTGTGGAAGGACTTCAAAAATTATTTGAAACACAAAAGAAAGGAGATGTCCCTTGAAGATCCCATTGTTCGATTGAGAATCGAAGAGGATAATAAAGTTGCTGAAAGGAGAGGCCGTAGAAATTCAACAATAATGTGAGCAAATATTGTTAAAGATAACAAAAAGAGGAAGAAGACTTCTGGTCCGAAATACAACCCAAACAAGAAGCGGTTCAGTGGAAACTGCTACAATTGTGGGAAAACCGGACACAAATCTACGGAGTGTCGTGCTCGGAAGAAAGACAAGAAAAGGGGTCAAGCAAATATGGTAGAAAAACATGATGATATTGATGACTTGTGTGTCATGCTTTCTGAATGCAACTTGGTGGGGAATCCTAAGGAATGGTGGATTGATTCTGGAGCCACCCACCATGTTTGTGCTGTGAGAGAAGCATTTTCTACATATGCTTCCGCTGGACCCGACGAGACGCTTTCCATGGAAAATGCTGTAACGGCCACGATTGAAGGATGTGGAAAGATATTTCTGAAAATGACTTCTGGCAAAGTGGTAACTTTGAACAATGTCCTTTATGTTTCTGAGATTAGGAAGAATTTAGTCTCAGCTGGACTTCTTGTTAAGCACGGTTTTAAGTGCGTTTTTGTGTCCGACAAGGTTGTAATAAGTAAGAATGATATGTTTGTAGGAAAAAGGTTATCTTACCGAGGGCCTTTTCAAGCTGAATGTAATGATTATTGAAAATAATAACAAAATTTCAGCTTCGTCTTACTTACTTGAGTCAAATAATTTATGGCATGAACGTTTGGGCCATGTCAATTATAAAACCTTGCAGAAAATGATTAACTTGGAAGTATTGCCTAAGTTTGAATGCGAAAAATCAAAATGTCAAATATGTGTGGAATCTAAGTATGTTAAACATCCTTATAAGTCGGTTGAAAGGAATTCAAATCCTTTAGACTTAATTCACACAGATATTTGTGACATGAAGTCAATACCATCCCACAGTGGAAAGAAGTATTTCATAACTTTTATTGACGACAATACTCGATATTGCTACGTTTATTTAGTTAATAGTAAAGATGAAGCAATGGATGCATTCAAGCAATACAAAAATGAAGTTGAAACTCAACTTAACAAGAAAATCAAAATGATAAGAAGTGATAGGGGTAGTGAATATGAATCTCCTTTTGAACAAATATTTTTAGAATATGGAATTATTCATCAAACAACGGGCTCTTAGACGCCCCAATCCAATGGGATTGCAGAAAGAAAGAATCGTTCATTAAAGGAGATGATGAACACATTATTGATAAGTTCTGGATTGCCACAGAACTTGTGGGGGAAAGCCGTTCTCACGGCTAGCCGAATACTAAATCGAGTACCCCATAACAAAACACAATCCATTCCATATGAAAAATGGAAAGGAAGGAAGCCCAACTTGAATTATTTAAAAGTGTGAGGGTGTTTGGCAAAAGTGCAAGTTCCTAAACCAAAAGGGTGAAAATAGGACCAAAAACCGTTGACTGTGTTTTCATAGGATATGCAACCAATAGTAAAGCATATCGATTTCTTGTTCATAAATCAGAAAATTCCGACATTCATAATAATACGGTTATAGAATCAGATAATGCTGAGTTCTTTGAAAATATATATCCGTATAAAAAGGAATGCGATAGATTAGTGAAGGATCTAAACGACCTCGGGAAGAAACAAAAGAAAGTACATTTAATCAGGAGGATCCAATGCGTAGTAAACGTCAAAGAACGTCTACTTCGTTTGGACCAGATTTTGTGACTTTCTTATTGGAAAGTGAGCCTCGAACATTTAAAGAAGCTATGTCTTCTTCGGAATCATTGTTCTGGAAAGAGGCAGTCAATAGTGAACTAGAATTCATATTGAACAACCATACATGGGAATTGGTTGATCTTTCTCCTGAAAGTAAACCTTTGGGTAGTAAATGGATTTTTAAAAGAAAAATGAAAGATGATGGCACTATTGATAAATTTAAGGCAAGACTTGTTGCAAAAGGGTATAGATAACGAGAAGGTCTTGACTACTTTGATACATATTCTCTGGTGACAAGAATTACGTCCATACGACTGCTAGTAGCTATAGCTGCAATTTATGATCTTGAAATTCATCAAATGGACGTAAAGAAATTTTAAGATTTGGAGGAAGAAATCTACATGGAGCAATCTGAAGGGTTTGTGGTTCCAGGTAAAGAAAAGAAGGTATGTAGACTTATTAAGTCCCTTTACGGATTAAAACAAGCACCCAAATAATGGCATGCAAAATTTGACCAAACAATATTGTCAAATAATTTTAAGATAAACGAATGTGATAAATGTGTGTACATTAAAAATGTTCCAAATCACATAGTCATTGTTTGCCTATATGTGGATGATATGCTGATAATGAGTAATGGTATTGCAAACATAAATGCGACGAAGCGTATGCTAACTAGCAAGTTTGATATGAAAAACTTGGGAGTTGCGGATTTAATTCTGGGGATTAAGTTCCAAAAGACTTCTCAAGGCCTGGCATTATCACAATCTCATTATATTAAGACAGTACTTGAAAAAATCAAACACTTGGGCTTTAAAGTTGCAAAGACTCTAATTGACGTGAATCTTGCATTAGCAAAGAATAAAAGCCAAAGCATATCACAATTGGACTATGCTCGTGTATTGGGATGCTTAATATACATCATGAATTGTACATGACCAGATATAACTTGTGCTATAAGTAAACTGAGTCGATACACGAGCAATCCAGATCAAACTCATTGGATGGTAATGAAACGAGTTTTGGGATATTTAGAACATACCCAAAACTTAGATTTGCACTACAGCAAATATCCTGCAGTGATTGAAGGATATTGTGATGCAAATTGGATCACCGGTTCAACTGATTCGAAGTCCACAAGTAGATATGTATTCACTATTGGTGGAGGAGCGGTATCTTGGAAATTGTCCAAACAAACTTGTATTGCCCGCTCTACAATGGAGGCTGAGTTCATAGCCTTAGATAAAGCCGGTGAAGAAGCTGAATGGCTCCGAAATTTCTTGGAAGACATTCCATTTTGGCCCAAACCGTTGGCACCAATATGCATACATTGCGATAGCCAAGCGACAACTGAAAGGGCTGGGAGAGTTATGTATAACGGTAAATCTCGTCATATACGACGAAGACATAAAACCGTTAGGCAATTACTCTCTAGAGGAATTATCACGATTAACTATGTAAAGTCAAGTGATAATATGTCGGATCCACTTACAAAGGGCCTAACTAGAGAGGTAGTTGAGAAATCATCGAGGGGAATGGGACTATGGCCGAGAACAAGTTATTGTGGCGTTAACTCTACCTAGAAGACTGGAGATCCCAAGATCTAGGTTCAAGGAGATCAAACAAAGTCATTAATGACGGTTCAACATTGTCAACAAAAATCTTGGTCCATTCTCGTAATGAGACAATGCTCAGTACCAAGGATAAAACATTAAGACTTTTTAATGATTTCTAAATTTGATACGTGGTATATCAAATAGTGTATCTACAGAATGACACGTTTAGGAATCACCTATGTAAGTGTGAAGTGTTAGCCGCTTCAAGGAGAATTCTGCAAGGCCAATTCTCTACGCACTTATGAAACTAGGCGTTGTTCATGGCTGAAACGAACACAACAATAAGAACCAAAGACGGTTAAGGGTTGATTGTGTAACTTATGGTTATCCAGGTACACACTAAAGTTCGACGGTTTAAAGATATCATATCTACCGATTGACCGAGTAATCCGACATAAGTTCACTACGAAAAGTTCAAAGGGAAACCACTTATCCAGATGCAATTAATCTTTGCTTGCAAATCACACAAGTTTTTCATGCATACTTCCATGATATAGCCATTCCCCATTCATGTGGGGGATTGTTGAGTTTTTGTTTAAGATGAAATAGTCTTAAAATGAGAGTGAATGGGAAATGGAGGGAAAATAAAATTTTGAGTAAAATTTTAAGTTTCCCTCTTCTCTTTAATGAGACATTGTCCCTCGTTGGTAGAGGATAAGAATGTTGGTGAGTTTATATGCAAATTTATTTGTTAATAGTGAATATTAACGTGATATAATTCGTATTTTATAACGGACATATTCCAATCCGTGTATAGTACCACCAACTGCAATAACAACCACTCCAAGTGGTTGATCCATTCCAAGCAAGTGCTTGCTCCACAGGCTAGTGCTTGCTCCACAAGCCAGTGTTTGCTCCATAACAAGCTAAATGTTTGTTCCACCATGGAGTAAGGGCTGATCTCTCTCAAGTGATTTCTATAAATAGAGCAGCAGTTGGAGAGAGATAGTGACTCGAAAGACTCGAGATACACTCAATATACAATATGTATACACTCGAAATACATTCAGTATACACTGGAAAAACGAATTACAATCTGATATCCTCTTCAATAAGAATTCAACATCGGCTATAAATTGCATTCCTTCCTCTCAGAATTTTTATTCGACTTATGAGTTGTCCTCCTTTATTCTGCATTATTTTTTACTACAAACAAAGCATCCGTAAGTGTGATTTGCTGCCGAACTTTGTGTTCGCTGAAACACTGGGGTTTGAAGTACTACTACACCAGTGTGTAATTTGTTCTATCCTAGGAGGAAATAATCCATAACCTTGGGTACTAGGAGGGGATTAAATTCCTTAAGGAAACACTGTGAATTCAGTGGGCTCGAATTAATTACTGCTTCATTTATATTTACGTTTATACGCTAACGTTTTATTTTTCCAGAATTATTATTTACCCAAGGAACCAACAACATTGACTCCTAAGAGTTTTGCGTTGCATAAGTAAATAATTTTATCCTCGTAAATATAATGTAATATTTTGGCGAAGGGGTTCGAACCCCCTACTGCGCGCCCCCTTGGCTCCGCTCATGCAATAAAGTACCTGTATCTGTATCGTGTATCATAAAAAAATCCATGTAACATAGGTATTAGCTCCAGGATGTGATACCAGCAGGCAGAGAAGTGTATGAGCACTCACCAATTTTGCATTTTCACCGGCTCTTCACACACAAGGCACCTCATTTTGATCTTCTTCTCCAGTTGCGGATTCATAATGTAATATATGAGTTCACGGTAAGTATTTACCTGCTTTTGAATTTGAGAATAACAAAACTCACACACTTTACTCTCATTTTTTATCACCAGCACACATATATACTCTACATTAGGGCTATCACATTTTGGCCCAAGTCCAAATGACCGGTCCAACTCGTTCAAAGTTGGGCTGGTTATTGACCCGCTCATTTATTGAACTCAGCTCATCTTGATCCAACTCATCTCAACCCATTTAAAGTAGTAATAATTTGTAGCCCAAAGTGATACATGAGTAACTTTGCCAAAATATCTTAGAAATATTTTGTTTTCATTTGATATATTATATATGACCATAAGAAAAGAAAAACAATCTTATTTAGTAATATACGATTCATAAATAAATAACAGATATTAAGTAAAGCTTGATAAGAGTTGGACGGATTGGGATATGATCCAAATTTTAGCCCATATTAGCCCAAGTAATTTTTGGGTAATGATTCATAATTATAGACTATCTAGGGGAAAAATTAAATAAACAAATAGAAATTCGGTCAATTAATCCGTACGTGCATATGTATACCAAAGATCGTAATTTTAAGCTTAGAAATTTACTCCTGTTTGGTCCAAATATTTTTTGACAAATTCCTATTTGTTTATAAATTTTATTCATATTATTGGCTTAATTCATTTTAACCCGTTCAAAATTGGCCAACCCGTTCATTTGGCAACCCTACTTTACATACGTACTTCTTCGTCACACAAAAAAGACCCGAGTCCTCCACGCAAAACGTACACATCTTCTACCTCCCAGACTCACGCTGAGTAACCATGTCAGCCTAACCTGAATGTATAGCACCAGTACCTCCCCCATTAACGCCATTGTCAGTACTATATATAGCTCTGCAGCACCTCTTCAATTAACGCCGTGACCTCCACCACTGAAACTCAAAAAACACCAGACAAATACCGATCGAACTTCATTACTCGAAGTTACAAATGACCACTGCAGAAATCCTCTCCTCTCTTTTATAAAAATTGCGAGCCAAATTTGTGCCACTGGCTCGTGAAGGTTTGTGCCGAGCCAATTAGCCTAATTCCGGTCGACGCCCTGTTTCCGGACATGTCAGCTTTTGAGTTATCAAAGCTGTGAAACAATCGAATTCCAGCTACATTGAGGTACATTCTTATCTTTAATCTCAACTTTCATTTTGTGTTTGTTAGTACAATCAAGTGTGCGATTAGCCTATGTCATGCTTTGATAAATCGTGAGTTAATTTGTATCTTTGTGCAATTGTGCTGCTTGATTCATTGTTTTACGTTGAGATGATGGGATACCAAGAGAGACAAATGAATAGGGCTTCAATTGGGTTTATAGAAGGGTTTTTTATCATCCTATGTGATCCAATATCACATATGAAACTTTATTATATACCCTAATCAAATTTTAAATTAATTACATGAGCATATACAATTTACCAATAAGTATTAATAAGTATCCTTTATAATAGGAATTTAATAGGGAACCAATTATTTTCTCCCTCTCGGCGCACTCTCTCTCTCTCTCCGTCTCTCTATCTCTCTCTCCGCCTCTCTCTCATCCTCTCCTCTGTTTTTTTTTTTTTGCAAATTTTTCTTCCTTCATTTTTCTCTGTTTTATCCTCTCTTTTTTCCAGGGAATTCATCAATGAATTTCAATTATTTTAATATAGATTTTTAACTTAGCAATTTTCTTTCATGTCGCGAAATTGGTGTTCGAATTGAAATTATCAACCAATAAATTTTGAAGGTGTTTGGCTCTCCGCCATTGACAACCATTAAAAAATTTCGAAACTTTGAATTCGAATTTGGGTTTTTAAAAAATATTATTTATTTGAATTCACTTGTGAGATTATACTGGGTATGTTGTTGTTGTTATTTGTTTGAATTGGGTGTTGTTGCAAACGATTGAAAATATTGTATGGAGTTTTTATCTCAATTTTGAGGGCGTTTGGCGAAGATTAGAGTTGACTTTTGCTGGTTTTCATATTGAAACTCAAACAAGAGAAGAATAAGACGACATGCCATATAATATACATACAAATTATACTAAAATTGTATTATAGTTGTAAATAATTGTATTTAATTTGTATTCTGTTGTAATTTCATTTTTTTTAATTTAAAGTTGGAAATTAGTTGTATATTGTATGAATTATTGTATGAAATTTGTATTTAAATTATAAATAATATCTTTTTATAGATAAGTTGTTGATATCTATCAAAATTATTTTAAGAGAGGATTTTTAATTAGGATTTCAGAAAAGAAAAAGAACACACCGCATACAAAATATATACAAATCATATACAAAATACGTACAAAAGACATATTGTATTAAAATTGTACATAAGTTGTATGATGTTGTAGTTATTTTTAGCTTGTAAGAATGATATATACAGGTTGTAGATAAGTTGTATACTGTATATAAATCATTCCCCCATTAGCTTTGTTAATTCCAACAAATGTAAAACTGGAAATTTAGCATGTAGGTATCATGAAATTCTCATTGAGTTTCATCAAAATAAAAAGGTTTTAAAGTCCAAATGGTAATTTTAAATAGTTTGACCGACCTTCAAAAACGACAACACACCAAACACTCTAATACAAGGTCAACAATAGCGTATCTAAATTGTTAACATGTAAATCCGCTATTTAAAGGAAATTGTGATCAATTCAACCAATAGTAATGCTGAAATTTTCCTAGTAGATATCGGAGAAGGCCAGAAATGAAGGTCAAATGAGGGGCGGCGAAGAACCTTGTTACGAAGCTGAGTTCCGTCTCCGAGCAGACACGAATAGAAGCAATTGAGATCTAAAATTGATCTCAAAGAACGATTCCGACAGCTGACCGTTGATCGTCGTCGCTGACATTGTTCTGTTTCTTTTCTTTATTACCCTTCCTAATCAAATTCCTAGACAATTTTGATACAATTCAACAACTTTATATAAAAAGATAGTATTGATAACTTAAATACAAATTTTATACAACAATTCATACATTGTATAACTATTTTTGAACTTTCATACAACGTTCAAATAAAAAATATGTATATAACTACAACATAATACAATTATAATACAACTTTACTACAATTTCGTAAGTATATGGTAAGTTATGTGTTAGAATCTTCACCAAGCACCCTAAAAATTGATATATAAACTCCAAAGAATATTCCTAATTGTTTTCAACAATACCTAATTCAAACAAATAATATTTTTTGAAAAAATTCGAATTCAAAGCTTTATGATAGATCAGTGTTAGAATCTTCAATTCCTATGACCTTCCAACTAGGTGCTGAATTCATCTCTTGAAAAAGACTATCAAACTGCAGGATAATCGGATTTTTAAGAGAGCACACTACAAACCGAAGTGTCATAAGTTTGAATTCAATAATATTCTTGCACTGTTAAAGTTCCGTACTTAGTGGGTACCAATGTAAAAAAGAAAAAGGGGAAACCAATGACAAATTGGCAGTTACTTCAATAATTGATTGGCAAAAGACAACTTTTTGGCTTACTTTATTGAGAGAGAGTGATGAATAAAGAAAAATTGATGAGAGAGGCGGCAATGAGGAAAGAGGAGAGGAGAGAAAAAAGGAAAAGGATGTAACTAAATTCTCTAATTTAAGGCGCTAATAATGGACTACAAATAATTTGTAAGTAATCATTGTTTAGAGTGGTAACATACAAAACTAGAATAATTTTGGTAAATAAGTTTCAAATATTATATAGAAAGGAAAAAAATCTCATAATTTGATAGGCTAAATGAGTTTAAACTGTCTCGGCGCAATAACTGTATTGTTCACTTAAATGAGCAGGCCCAAATGTTAATAAGGTCACGAGTTGCCTCACCTTCCGTAATTAATTTACCTCATTTATTCCACAATAAATTTCGTACCTCACGACTCTACATTAATGTCATGACCTAAACCTCGCACTAATCGTGATGACGCCTCTCGTGAAAACAAGGCCAGCCAACTAACCCAACTCGTCTCTTTCAAAAATAGTTAAGCATAAATGAACAGCAAAAATATGACTTAGTGATATTAGTTAACGAAATTACAACCCAACACAGCCCTAATCGGGGTGTCACAAGTCACGAGCCTCTATCAGAATGAAAATCCACTACAAGGCCTAAAATATATAAAATCGGGATAATGGACAAAATAGAGAAACATGGTGTTGCGAACGCTGACAGTCACCTCCTTAACTCATGTAACTCTGCCTCTGATCGGCCAAAACCTGCTACCGGGTGAATAGATACCTGCATCTGCACACGAGGTGCAGGGAGTAAAGTGAGTACTCCAATTCAATGAGTAATAAAGGTAAATAACAACTGAGTAGTAAGAAATCACGTAAAGCAACCAACATGTTGTATAGAAGCAGGGTACAATCCTTTGAGAAAACAGTGAAGCTGTGAAATTTTTGGAAATCTCTTGGCTCAGTTTAAATCTCTTTTCTTTTAAAATGATCTTTCCAACAGTTACGAAATGATTTCAAAATAGTTAGTGCTGATAAGCATAAAAAATTCGCCCCTCGGGCAATATCTCCAAACAGTACCAGCCCCTCGGGCTCACTCTCACCAGCACTCTCAGCCCCTCGGGCTCTCTCTCTTAGATCACTCTAGAACATTATCATATAGTAACCGCTGCGGCGTGCAGCCCGATTCACATATCGCTGCGGCGTGCAACCCGATCCATATCTCGCTGCGGCGTGCATCCCGATCCATATCTCGCTGCGGCGTGCAGCCCGATCCATACGGGTACCCGCGCTCACTGTGGGGGTGCAGACTCCGGAGGGGCTCCTACAGCCCAAGTGCTATATCACTGCGGCGTGTAGTCCGATCCAATATATTTTTTATATATATATATATCGTTGCGGCGTGCAGCCCGATCCATAATATAAAACCCTCACATCCAGGCCCTCGGCCTCATATCACTCAGTGTATCCTCACATTTGGCCCTCGGCCACACTCAGTGTATCCTGACATCTGGTCCTCGGCCACACTCAGTCAAAATATTATCACAAGCCCCTCGGGCATTAGTAAAACAGTAGTTCTCAGCCCAAATTATCATTTAAAATATCATTCAGGACTCAAATCTGAGTAAAAGTGGTTGAGTTGTAAAGTGGTGGAGAAACAGTACGACTGAGTTCATGTAATAAGTCAAAACAGTGATAAAAATTCCCGAAGGGTTCAAATAGTTGGCACGAAGCCCAAATATGGCAATCAGCCAAATCGCGATGATAAGAAGTAAATTTCAGTCAAATACATAGTAAATTCATCAATCGGGATGGTCCAAGTCACAATCCCCAACAGTGCTCTATCCCACGCCCACTATCCGGCGTGCAAGTCACCTCAATATAGCACTACGATGTGCGATCCGGGGTTTCAAACCCTCAGGATATCATTTACAATCATTACTCACCTCGAACCGGTGAAATCTCTAGCTCGCGATGCCTTTGCCCCTCAAATCGGCCTTCTCGCGCGTCGAATCTGATCAAAACCACAACGAGTACGTCACAATAGGCTAAGGGAACTAACCCAATTGAAAAGAATCGAAAAACATCGAACATCACGAAATTTGCAAAACCCGAGCCCCGGGCCCACTTATCAAAACTCAGTAATTTTCACACCAATAGATTTCTTATCTCCTCACGAGTTCATACATACCAAGAACTCTCAAATCCGAGCTCAAATAACCCATCAAATCCCCAAATCAAATTTCAAAATCTCAAGCCCTAGTTCTTCAATTTTAGGCTTAATTCCCACAAATTTCTAGGTGGATTTCACAATAAAAACGAGTATTGAGATAAAAAATCTTACCTCCAATCGATCCCTCGAATCCCTCTTTAATCTCCACCAAGAAGCTCTCAAAATGATCAACCATGGAGGAAAAATGACCCAAAATCGCGGAAATGAGCTTTTAAAACATTCCGCCCAGCTATATATTTCCTTCTATGCGATCGCAATACCCCTCTGCGATCGCAATGCACAAATTTTTCACCTCCAATTTAACACTATGTAATCGCATAAGTACCCCTGCGATCGCAATGAGCAAAAATCCAAGCTTCGAAGTTTCCTCTATGCAATCGCACTACTCTCCCGCGATCGCATTGAACAATTGACCAACCCCAAACATCCTTCTATGCGATTGCATGACTCCATGTGTGATCGCAGAGAACAAAATTATTCTGCAATAGCTGATGCATTTTCTGCAACTTTTCCAAGTCCAAAACTCCCCGTTAGCCATCCGAAATCACCCTGAGGCCCAAGGAACCTCAACCAAAAGCACCAACGCATCCTAAAACATCATTCAAACTTGCTCCAATCATCAAAACACCTCATACAACACCAAAACCATCAAATTACATCGGATTCACGCCTAAGTTCTTCTAAAACTTCCGAAACACGCATTTGATAAAAAATCCAACCAAATCACCTCCGCATGACCTGAAATTTTACGCACACATCCCAAATCACATAACGAAGCTACAACAACTCTCAGAATTTCATTCCGACCCTCGGATCAAAATCTCACCTATCAACCGGAATTCGCCAAACTACTAACTTCGCCAATTCAAGCTTAATTCTACACTGGACCTCCAAAATCAATTCCGATCACACTCCTAAGTCACAAATCATCCTCCGAAGATAAACGAATCGTCGGAATTCACATCCGAGCTCTCTAACTCATAGGTCAATATCCGGTTGACTTTTCCAAACTAAGCCTTCCTTTAAGAGACTAAGTGTCTCATTTCCTTCCAAAAATCAATCCAAGCTAACTCGATCACACAAGACATTGATAACGAAGCATAAAGGAGCAGAAAATAGGAGAAACAAAGCGGTAACTCATGAGACGACGGGTCGGATCGTCACATCCTCCCCAACTTTAACAAACGCTTGTCCTCGAGCGTACCCAGAGTTGTTCTAGAAGCCAACCAATAGCTAAATAACTTTACCATGCATATATCCGGGGGTGATCCCACGTCACCCTATCTCATATAGGTCAGACAACACCTTTGAACTGAAATTACACAATGCAATCTGGCCCATAAACCATAGAACCACACTTTCACTTCTGAAACCATACACAAGATCAGAACCTCACATATCTATTTAGAATAAGTCCGAACCAGTTGTAATAACCCTTGCTCCCAACCTCCGGTGCAATTATGTGATATACCACATAACTCAAATGCTCAAAACGATAACTTCTATTCACAACAGCTGTACACAACACCCGAATACTGGTAGAAAACCTCTTATCAACTAAGGTCTTATTCCATATTTTCACATACTGCCAATGATAAAGGAACACGCAATAAATCATTACCATTTATCAGATCAACCATTCATGAAGCCACTTCCCTTTCGACTAATACCACAGCAGATTCCCCAACCAAACCCCGATATTATCCTTCCAACAAGCTGAAATCAAATCTTTTCGTATTTATTTGTGACCCCAGCGATCATCTCGAATCCAACTCACCATTCTAGTGATATGACACCTCAATACGGGCCTAAGCCATAACTTGCATAATACGTGCACCAATAAGGAACGGTCTAAACATACTCAGATCATGGAAAATGACTCAAACGAAAGAGCTGTACCTCAAGCTCATCGGTACCATCACAACATAAGGCCGAGACCCCGCCTCACATCATAGAAATAGAACACATGAATCTCCTTGAAAGGTCATATCTCCACGTAGCCTCGCTACGAATGCGCGATCATTTCCAAACACTGTTACACCTGAAACACCTCAAGTCACTATGCTCAAATCGACAACTATGCACAATTTGATGTCTGGAACCCAAGCAAAACATTACACCCATGGTGAAACAAATAACTTACGCAACGCAAGCCTGATAGAACATAACCAGTACATCGATCACCGAACAACACCCAATTACTCTTCCCGCTCGACTTTCACTATGAATCCCCAATAGAACCGCACCACATGTGCCCATAACCAACGAATCATAACGTCTCGCAGCACAATATCATCTTATAGATCTCCTCAGATCACTAACAAGCTTACTAACGATCGAATCAACCTATCCCTTAACAATAAAATTTTAGGGTCAACCAAGCCGACTCAAGCTAGAACACGCATCCACATTGACCTGCCAACGAACTCATTATCAAGGGAGTCTGAAACTGCTCCTTCCACTACTACAGCTCCTACCGGAGCCATACGATACGGTGCCCAGCACCAAATCAATACCGAAATTCACAACCTCATCTGGCGACATGTCCGGCCACAAGAAATACATCCGAAAAGTCCCTCAACTCCAGAACTGAATCAATGGTAGAAACCTCTGCACTGACATCCGTCACGAAGGCCCAATTAAGAAAAGCAACCCTTCCCAGCCATCCGCTGGTCTTTGAAATATAAGCCACTCTGCTAGAACATAATCCTACAGACCTCGCCACTCAACTCGTGGTGTTTCTGCCACAGCCCAGAGCGCAATAGTCCAGAATAACTCAACATTGAGACAACTAGTCTACACCCCAACATCATATTCGAATCTAACATACCACATCATAGCCTGAATATGAGAACTTCCATCTCCACATACCCCAGCACATGAATCATCATATCCGACCCCAATTTCGCCGTCCGAACACATGCCACACCTTTTATACCTAATCATCCCATGATAGATAGTCTAAAATTTCCCTGGGCCAACAAGCAACCTAAATATGACCAGTCGACCCAACAAGAAAGTGCCGCAATACTACTAAAGTATCATCAATTTAATCACATTACCCTTTTTCGAGACAATTACTCTCGTAAAATCATTTCCAATTAGCAGTACCATTTCCTTGATTACCTGAGGCTACTCGTTGCCTAAGAATTTTATGAACTTCTTTTCAGAACTGAACTGTAACTCATCTAGCCAAGAATTTCCACTGATCCCATTCGGAAGAAAATCATTACACATCCCATGCTCCGCATGCCCATAGAAAATATACATCTTCAAACCACAGTAAAACCCAACGAGAACCCTCTACCAATTCCATTTGCACAACCTAAACTGCCAGAATTGAATCCTTCTATCCAAACCAAGCTAAGCAAGCTGTCAGAACTCAAGAGCTTTGCTGCAAAATACCTGTAAGGGCTCATTACCTCGAACACATACAAAGAAATTAATCATATCCTTACCATACCGATTCAGTCTACTATCAATCTATTCCATCTATCTAATTTCCCTTCTGATTCATTATCCACTTGATATTCCCTCTTGTTGTAGCACCATAATGCTTCAACTCAGGCTTACCACGCGAGAACCAAACATAAGACCACACTCTCTAAGACCCATGAGCCACTGAACACTCTCTCAAATATTCCCAGAAATACCACATCCCCAAAATAATCTACTCTTAAGAACTTTCTGCGAATCTAAATTCGTTACTTTTACTTTCCAGGTACTGATACATAGAATCCCATAATTAACATGAAAATACCACAAATCTGAACCTCTTCCAATGAAAACATAGTTTCTATCTGTGAGCACGTGATTTTTGCCCTATATGAATTATTCCCAAAAATTCAAACAAAATAATTTCTTTCATTATTTTGTAATTTTGTGAATTTTTGTGTTATTTTCTGTTCATTGTTTGCATTTTATTTGTGCATTTTAATTCATATGAAAAATACGTTTGGCGTGTGCATTTAAGGTTTAATTTTATATTTTAGGATTAACTAGAAATTAATTGTTTCATAAAAGGAAAATCAAAAGTATAGTGCAGTTGCACTTTTAATTTCAATTTTGATTTTTGAGTAATTTTGGGTTAATTTGTTGTGCTAATTGTTATTTTGGGATTAACTAGTTTTTCTTTTTAATTTTAGAAATTAATTTAGATTTTTGTTGGGGCCAAATTAAAAGAAATTAAAACAAAAAAGAAGAAAATGAAAAGAAAACAAAAGAAGCAAATATAAAGACTTAAAAAGGTTGAATTTTGGCCATTCAATCCAATGACCCTAAAATCGGACCAAGTCACACCCAACCAGATCCGGCCCAAATACCCCAAACCCGGCCTGCCCCTTTTACTAACTGAAACAACGCCGTTTTAGAATCAACAGATCTGGACCGTCGAGGTTCATCAATCCAACGGTCCTGAAGTGGGGTCTCATTAACAAAAAACGGTCTGAATCCCATACCATTATTATAGGGTCATGCCATTTAGGTTGAAGAACGCAGGGGCAACATAAATGAGGGCGACAACCACCATGTTCCCTGACATGATACATCGGTAAATTGAAGTCTATGTAGATGACATGATCATAAAGTCGAGGAAGCAATGTGACCATGTCAAGGACCTGAGGAAGTTTTTCAGAGACTCCGCAGGTATAACCTCAAGCTTAATCCAACGAAGTATGCATTTGGTGTCCCGTCTGGGAAACTGCTGGGGTTCGTGGTCAGTCGACGCGGTATTGAGCTAAACCCATCCAAGATCAAAGCCATTCAAGAGTTACTGCCGCCTAAGAACAAAAAAGAGGTGATGAGTTTGCTTGCCAGGTTAAATTATATTAGCAGGTTCATTGCCCAGCTCACAACGACTTGTGAGCCCATCTTTAAGCTTCTAAAGAAGGATGCTGCGGTCAGATGGATGGATGAATGTCAAGCAACATTTGACAAGATTAAGGAGTATTTGACCAGTCCACTTGTGTTGGTCCCACCGGAGCCAGGAAGACCCTTGATTCTTTATCTGAAAGTTTTGGACAAATCATTTGGCTATGTACTGGGGCAACATGACATCATGGGAAAGAAAGAGCAAGCGATTTACTACCTCAGCAAGAAGTTCACATCTTATGAGGTGAAGCGTGTTGTGCCTTAACCTGGGTAGCGCAGAAATTGAAACATTACTTGTCATCATATACCACCTATCTCATCTCTAGGTTGGACCCATTAAAGTATATTTTTCAGAAGCCCATGCCCACAGGGAGGCTCGCAAAGTGGCAAATCTTGCTTATGGAATTTGATATTGTCTATGTGACCCGGACTGCAATGAAAGCACAAGCGGTGGCTGATCATCTAGCCAAGAATCCAGTTGATAATAAATATGAACCTTTGAAGACATACTTCCCTGATGAAGAGATAATGCATGTTGAGGAATTAGAACAAGTCGAGAATCCATGATGGAAACTGTTCTTTGATGGGGCTGTCAAAACCAAAGGAGTCGGGATAGGAGCAGTGCTTATTTCTGAGACAGGGCAACACTACCATGTTACAGCTCAACTTCATTTCTATTGCACCAATAACATGGCTGAGTATGAGGCGTGTATCTTGGGTTTGAGGTTGGCTATAGACATGGGTGTCCAGGAAATCTTGGTCATGGGTGACTCGGATCTTCTGGTGCACCAGATTCAGGGGGAATGGGAGACACGAGATTTGAAACTCATACCGTACCGGCAGTGTTTGCATGAACTTTGTCAATGATTTCAATCCATAGATTTCAGGCATATTCCAAGGATTCATAATGAAGTTGCCGACGCTTTAGCTACTTTGGCGTCAATGTTGCATCATCCAGATAAGGCTTATGTGGACCCTTTGGAGATTCAGGTCTGAGATCAGCATGCATATTGTAATACGGTGGAGGAAGAACTTGATGGTGAGCCGTGGTTCCATGATATCAAAGAGTACCTCAGGATGGGAGTATATCCAGCACAGGCCACATGGGATCAAAAGAGAGCGATTCGACGCTTGGCAAGCGGATTTTTCTTCAGTAGAGGAGTATTGTACAAAAGAACTCCAGATCTTGGCTTATTAAGATGCATAGATGCTAAGCAGGCTACAGTTATCATGACCGAGGTACATGCAGGAGTTTGTGGACCTCATATGAGTGGATATGTATAGGCAAAGAAGATTCTCCGAGCGGGTTATTATTGGCTCACTATGGAACGAGATTGCATCAGTTTCGTGCGCAAGTGTCATCAATTTCAGGTACATGGAGATTTGATTCATTCTCCACCATCTGAATTACATACAATGTCGGCACCATAGCCTTTTGTTACATAGGGAATGGATGTCATTGGGCCAATCGAGCCAGCGGTGTCAAATGGGCACAGGTTTATTCTGGTAGCCATTGATTATTTCACTAAGTGGGTGTAAGCACGTGATTTTTTGCCCTATATGAGAATTACTCCTAAAAAATTCAAAATAAAGTAGTTTTGGATTGTGTGCAATTTTTATGGATTTTGTGTTGTTTTTCTCTTATTGTTGACGATTATGTGTGCGTGATTATTTGTTTAAATTAATGAAAATACAAAAATATGTTGCATTTGCATTTAGGATTTAGTTCTACCATTAGGAGTAATTAAGTTGTTTTACAAAATGAAAAATCACAAAAAATATATTTTTTTGCATTTGTTAGCATTTAATGTCCAAATTGTGTGATTTTATTTTAATTGATGTTTAATTTTGTGTGATTATTATTAGGAGTTGATTAGTATTTTAAGTTAATTTTGATTTTATTGATTTAATTTAGGATCTTTAAGTTTAATTTTGGAGCAAATAAACGAAAAGAAGACAAAAAATAGAAGGAAATTCGGATTGGACCATCTTTCAAATTAAACAAACTAGGCCCAAGTGTCTCACAAACCCAACCCAAAACTCACCGGGTCAACCCGACCCGGTCTGCCCCATAACCCAAACAACCCCTCTCTTCATTTCATTTTTCATTTCCAAACCCTAACCTAGAGACCCGCCCCCCTTCTCTCCATCTTCTCCAAACAACACCCTAAGCCGCCAACCCAGCCACCCTCCAGCTCGCCGGACCACCTCCCACCAGCCATAACAACCACCTGCTTCGTAGCCTCCAAACGAACCAGCAGCTATAACAACCAACGACCCTTGCCCAGCCATCCTCACCATCGTTCAACCAACCAAACGAACCAACTCGTCGACCACCAGCCCCAACCCGTCACACACAGTCGACCACCATCCTCACGTCCAGCCATGAACGACCACCATTTCCAGCCATCTCCAGCGAACCAACAGACCAGTCCCGTCCAGTTGAGCCCACCTTCCGACGAACCAGCTCTCCGCAACACCCTACACCATCGTCGACCAATCTCCATTGACAAACCACCATTTTCCGTCGACCACTTCACTGTCCGTCGACTTCATCGTCCCAACTGCACTACCCAAACGTCCAGTCACTCGTCAAACTAGTCAGCTTTGCCAGTGTGTTCATCGACTTCGCCGGTATGTTCGTCGTCATCGTCAGTCATCATCTTTAGTCTATTCACTGTTTGTCGTTTGTTTAAAATGATTGATGGCTGGACATATTTTGTTTCCGTAGAAGTTGAAGTCTTCGTCCGAGATTCTGGTTCGATGTTGTTGATTTCGTTTAAAGTCGTTTAAAGTTTGCTTTATTTTGGTTTAATCAGAAAGTTTCTTCAGGTTTGCCCTTCATCTTCTTTTTTTTGTTAGTATAATTCTGTTTTAATAGTTGTGTAAAATATTTAGAGTTTATAGCTTGTGTTTCATTTTTGTGTTCATTATCCTACCATGCTTTAGCTTCATTTTTGTTGTCTCTTGTTAAATCATTGAATCCTTCATCTTGTTTGTATTGCTGTTGGATTTAATTTGAAGTTCAACTAATGTTGAGTTTTAGTAATTTAAATCTACTGGATTGTGCTAATTCTGATATGAATCTGAATTTGTTGAAGTGATTCTTAAACGTTGTTGATTAGGAGTTTGTTTAGTGAGATTAATTGTTAAATTTGATTAGGAATTTGGTTATAGCTGTAGTGATATGGTGTTTAATTAGGAATCAGTTTTGGTCAATTGATAATTTTATTACAGATTGAAGGTTTGGGGGTAGAATAGTAATTTTAGGGGTAATACGGGAATTTAAAACTTGAAGAATTATTTATGTTAAGTGCTCTACCCACTAAGTTCTAATAATATTAAAATAAGGCATTTGTTTAATATAGTAGGGGACAAGACATATGGTAGTGGGAACTAATATATTTATTTAATATAGTGGGAGACAAGACATATAGTAGTGAGATTATAGGGCTCAAGAAAATGGGACTTTTCCTTATTTGTTTAATTGTTTAAAGTGATCTGTTTTTGGAGATAAATAGGGTAGACTTGGACATAAATAAGGACGGGCTTTTAAAATCAAAGATGTCAGAATTAAAAAAAAAAGAATTTGAGAGTTGAAAACCTCATTGCTTCATTGATTTTATTTTCCTGATCCAAACACACTAACACTGATCCTAAGTAACTCTAGTGCATCTTTCGAATTCATTTGACTTGTGTTGGTAGTGTTGTGAGCCAATATCTGTTTTCTGTTTGGTTCATTGATTCATTTTAGAGTTGAACTTGCTGTACCGGTTCAATTAGTTTGGTTGGTTTTCTGGTATTACTGTGGGTCAATCTTTCGGTTTCTGCTGTTTGCTTGGGTCGTTTGAATCATTCCTGGGGTTGAAGAATATTTGTGTTTTGTTGGTTGTTGCTGTGCTGTTGCTGCTATTGCCCCTGCTGATCCTTTTCTTCCTCTTCCTTGTGTTCCTTTTCCAGGTACACATTTTTGAGACTAGTCTGATGTTACTTCAAATTGCAAAAATGCTGAATTAAAAGGCTCAACAGATTGCCTATTGAAGTGTGTTCAATTAATGTATTAGAATGTATCATTAGGAGATATTGCATATGTTTATGTTCATATTAGATATGTATTTACATTGTATAACTATACTAAAAATGGTTCTGTACCTAGAACTGTTCTAAGTAGCTTAAACTTTTTTTTATATGCTTGTGGGCAAATGAGTTAGTAGATAGTCACTAATGAAAATGAATTTGATTTAGTTTAATTAGTGAAGAATAATTTTGAATCCATGAAAACTGGAATAGAAATGAGTTGAAGTTTGTGAATTTTTAATCATGTTAGTAACAGAGATCTGTAAATATTAGGCAGAATCAAAATGGCCAGTAGTTTCGTAGAATCAGTAGGCCCACTATATTGCTAAGGTCATTAATCCAATAGGCATGAGTTGAGTTCAAGCAAGACGAGTTAACGATTAAGTTTAACAAGCTTTCGAATAAGCATTAGCGATTAAGGTTAATTCTAGTTTCAAATAGTTATAAATAATTAATTCCAACGGTTAAATTCATCTAACAATGTGGGTTTAATTTAGTTAGAGGATAATTAGTTTATTTTGATAATATTATTTGTAAATTACGTATTCTATTTATAATTTTAATTTTAGTAATATACAATTATAGAATAAGGCACGAAACAATTTCCCTTTGCCTCAATTATAATTTTTAGTTTGCATTTATTTTAATCCGATAAATAAGTTAAGGCCTTTTCAAGCATGTAATTAATTTGGAGATTTTCTTTATTTAGAGACGAATTTAATAAAAAAATGTAGTAACTTTAGGATTGCCCTTTTAAAAATAAATGAGACGAGCCTCGCCAAATAAAAATGCAAGTTGCGGGGCCCTCATAAATATATTTATAAAATACTTAGACTTCGGGATGGGCCGTTTAGCAAAATTTCACGGCCTTACCCAAAATAATGATACGCTAGTCACTTTAGGCGCGCCTTTAATAATTTGCTTTCTTAAACTTGGGTGCACATTTATGTGACCCAAATCCCAATCTCAACGGAGTCGATATGTGTCGATAACCACGGGTACATTGATGTGACGTGGTTCGAGATACGTTTTTACAATGTTGTAATTCTTTGTTAAAATAATAATAATAATATTAAAAACGGTTAAAAGTTAAAATTTGCACATAAATTAAAGCATGTTATAAACCAGATAAATAAGCCAAATATAACAGTTGAGCGACCGTGCTAGAACCACGGAACTCGGGAATGCCTAACACCTTCTCCTGGGTTAACAGAATTCCTTATCCAAATTTCTGGTTCGCGGAATGTTAAATAGAGTCAAAACTTTCCTCGATTCGGGATTCAACCGGTGACTTGGGACACCATAAATCTCCCAAGTGGCGACTCTGAATCTCTTAATAAACGAATCCTGTTTCGATTTTCCTTTAATTGGAAAAAATCCCTTTACCACACCCCTCGCAGGGTGCGGTAGCGCCAAAAGGAGGTGTGACAGCTCTGGCGACTCTACTGGGGAGACAAATAAACCCAGAACCACTGGTTCAGGGTTTAAGAATTCGAGCTTGGAATAATTGTTGTATTTTTCTTATTTATTATCTGATCTTTATTATATGTTTGTCTTAAATGTGCTAAATATTACTTTTTACCGCTTTGATAATTTTGAACTGTGTATATAAACTGTCTTCTCACGCACCCCCTCTGAGTCTTCATGAAAATAAAATTGGGCATTTGCTTGACATAGCCCGCTTTCTTTGAGATTGCCGAGGTGCTTGGCACTTGGTGAAGGATTTTATTCACACATGTTTTAGGCGGGGAGCACCACCAGTTAAGCCGAAAAGCAATGCTACCGGTACACTGACCCTCCTCGGCTCGAGTTGTCCGCTCGGGTAAGCCAGGTCTAGAACAATAAACCTAGGGCTTAAACCTAGTATAACAAAGCCTCATGTCGGATCCCTAGTAGGAACGTTTATTTGCATCATGTGCATTTGACTTAGGAGACCCAACACAGGGG